>APFE030151953.1:0-17296 GCA_000404065.3 Pinus taeda
GAGTGGTCTGAGCTTCTGATGGGCTCTTGTAAGGCGTTCTTTCTGCAGATGTAACCAAACTTTGTCGCCCACCTGAAACTTATGTGGTACCCCTGTGGGTGAGGAGAAGTTGTTCCTGTGCTCTGTCACAACTGTATCCTTCTGCTGCTGCTGCTGCGTGGAGGAACCCTTTGCGGGGGTCATGGATGTAGCAACAATCTTCCCCTTACTTTGGGAGCGAACCAGACAGAAAATAAATTTCCTAGTCTGTGGTATGAGCTTGCTGCATTTCTTATCAGTGATCAAATATGTGGCGGTAGGTGGGGCTACCTTCGGTATCCTGTATAATGAATTATTCAAAGAAATAATGACAGCACGAGGCCTTGACTCATACACAGCATGTCGCCTCCACAAGTATGACTGACCTAATAATACATCACAAACATCCAGAGGTGTAACATCACACAATACCTCGTATGTGAATGGCTTGATGCTGTAGGGAAGGCAGCACTGCTGGCGAACTTTGAGATCTCGTGCTTCATGAAGCCACCCGATACTGTATGGTTGTGGGTGTGGTGTAGACGGTAGGCCCAACCGCTTCACGACCTCTGCTAAAATCAAGTTCTTTTAGCTGCCACTGTCGACAATGAATTGTAGCGGCGAACCCTTCACCCACATCAGTGAGTGGAAAAGACGTTCCCCCTCCTCTGGCTCTTTGGGCTCATTCTTCTGGATTTTGGCAGTGGTAACAGTGGCGCTGGGATCTGCATCAATGATCTGCTTCCCTTTGCCATTCCCCTTGTCGGGTTCTGGCTCAGGGTCGGAACATGTATCTGATTCGGAAGCTCGGCCGCTAGTGACTGCTTGGTCCGACACTCACTTGTGTTATGAGTGGGACTCTTGTGGAAATCACACCACTTTCCTGTGTCGTTCTTCGGCTTCGTGGTGTTGTTCTTTTCTTGTGGCTTTCACGGGTTGTCTTGGGTCACCCCGCCTTGGCTTTGTCCTTTGGGCTTCGGATTTGCAGATCGAAAGTCTCGCTTCTTCTGTTTGAACTTTTGCTCGATTTTGACAGCGTATCGGTATGCTATGCCAAGTGAGGAGATGTTCAAGAACTCCATCTCTTCTTGGATGTATCTATGTAGGCAGCCACGGTATTTGAGCACCAGATGCAGCTCAGAATCTTTGATACCCAACTGTGTGCGAAGGGTATGAAAAATGTTTGTGAACTCCAGCACATCTTGGTCCCGTCCCTGCCTCAGCGTGGTCCATTTGATGTATTTGTCCTCATAGCTTTTGACAGGGTAGTACTGCTCCTTGATGGCATCTCGGAATGAATCCCAAGTGGGTGCGGCTGAAAATAATGAGCCTATACTTTCATCCTTCTGCTCGCAGTAGGTTTCCCACCAGTCCTTGACGTGGGGGGCTGCTTTGAGAAGAGAAAAAACTATCTTTTCCCGACTTGAAAATTCATGAACAGAAAAATAACCCTCTAGCAGATTTAACCATTTATCTACCGCATCTATGTCTATTTTACCCTCGAAGATGTGGATTTCAAAATTCACTTGTACCTTAAAGGGTGTGGAGTTTCCAGAGTAGCTACTAGAAGACGATGCGTCACCTCTAGGTATCCGCTGAAGGATCTGCGCAAACCTATCCATCATCGCGTTCCTTTGCCGCTCGAGGGCTTCTTCGAGCAAGATTTTGATAGGATCTCCTGCCCCCTCGTCTTTCTTCTCATCCGCCATGGGAGGCCGTCGGGATTTTCGAGGCTGGGCTTGCAAAGGTTCGACCAGTTCAAGCCCTAACTCCTTATATCCTGACCTCGTCGGGGACATGCAAAGAAAAACCGAGAAAAAGCAGACCGCTCTGATACCACTGATCCGGATTTAAACAGGAACGCAATAGATTACAGAGATAACCATAAATACAGAGATGCGAAAACCATAAATAAAGAGATGCAGCGGAAATAACACTTCATTTCATTAATGGAAAATACCGAAATATGCTTACAACCAGAATTGGAAATAAACCAGCTAGGATATGGTAGCTTATCTCTGAGAAGAGATGTGCGGCTACATGTCTCTGAACTGTTCCGAACTTCTGTTACAATGAGGCTCGAAGGCCTATTTATTATTGAGAAACAATGGAAAACCCTTCACATTCCAAAACGACCCTTAGAAGATGAAACGCCAAATTGTGGGCCCCGTTTTGGGTAAATTGGTACATCAATTTCCCGGGGTCGTAACTTTGGCATACGATCTCCGTTTGACGCGTACAATAGCTCATTAGAAAGACCTATTCGAGAACTATCATTGTTGGAACGACAACACTGTTCCATGGACCCATGTTGCCCCTGGATTCCCAAAAAACGTCGTTTAGGGCCTCAAAACGGCTCCGGAAGTTCAGGACCCGAAAAACTGCTAAAAATAGTAAGTTGTGCTACATTTAAGGAAACTGAAAATGCTGAGATAGACAATGGTGGGGGTCCATGTGGACTTGGCAGGTGGCCACCAATATCCACCTGGATCACCCTATCTTTTGGTCGAGCAAGAAGCAGGCTACTATTGCTCTCTCTTCAGTTGTGGCCAAGTATAGAGGATTAGTCAACATCACCATTCAGGCTCTGTGGCTACAACACTTCCTCACTGAGTTGGGCGTCTAGTTCCACTAGCCTATTGTCATATGGTGTGACAACCAGAGCACTCTCAAATTTTGCAGGGATCCAGTACAGTGGCAGTGGACGAAGCACATAGAGATCCATATGCACTACATCAGAGACTTAGTACATGATCGAGTCATTGATTTGCAGTTTTGTCCCTCAGCAGAAAAGACTGCAAACATCTTCACTAGGACATTCACCAAGCAGAAGTTTCACTCTCTACGCGATCGTCTTGGAGTGAAGGACACAGCTTCTTAGCAACTGTATTTTCTTCCTCTTTTCTTTTAATTACATTGTATTTTGAGGGGGGGTTTTTCCCACGAGGTTTTCCCTCTTTCCTCAATTTTAGTACAAGTTGCACTGTATTTTGGGTGACCTTTGGCCTTAGTTTCCAGGGCCCATTTTGTATTTTTCCCCATAGTGGTGTACAGGGGGAGTGTTGGAACTACTACACAACTACATGCGGACTCTTAGTTAGAGCATGGGACTGCATGCAAGATTCCTTTTGCATGACTTACTCCTTGATTTTCTCCTTCTTTAACTCCGCAACTCGTTAGTTCTTCTGCATGATTTACTCCATGATTTGCTCCTTCTTTCACTCTGCAACTAGCTAGTTATCTCTGGAACTTGTTGTAGGTGTTGAGTCTTCTCATTGATCACCACTATGGTGCATTACCTTGGGATCTTCACCTAGTAATGCTATATCATGAGCATTGTAAACTATTTTCGAATGAATCATTCTTTTCTTCTTTCGATTTTCTTTTAGTGTTTTTGCTATGCAAAGCTGTGTGTTCAACCTTTACTAGCTAGTTTCATTTGTGCATGTTTTCTAACACATTTACATTGTATTTTCACAGATCATAGTTTATCTTGTTAATTAAATTATAAGGGTATTTCTCCTTCATGGTTACGCAATAGTTTGCTCTGGCACAGTGTTGACTCAATGGAGATGTAGGTACCTTTGTATCTTTGTTGTTTTTTTGTTCCTTTAAAACTTTCCTTAAAGTCTAACTAGATGGTCATTATGACCGTGTGTTTTTAGCTCAATTCCTTTCTATTGGTTTCAATAGAGGGATGGTCATTACGACCCAATGTTTTTAGCCCACTTCATTTCGGTTGGTTTCAATAGATGGTTTCCAACCTCTAGTGTGGCCATCCACTCTATTATTGTTATGCTCTGCACCTTTTGGTATAATTATAGTATATTCCTATACTAACAGGGTTTCCATTATTGTGTACAAGAGGAGAATGGTAGTAGTTTTTTCCTGAGAGGTATACTCCATTCGCTGCACTATTCATCTCTTTTAAGTTTATTTTCCCTACGTACTTATCTCTTCTTATTATAATTGTCACATGTATATGTCAAGTTCAATTATGTTTTGCTCCACGCACTAGAGGAACCTCTTGCATTACTAGCTTATCCTTACCATGTAATAGGTCCATCTTCATTGCACTTCTCATGCTCTCGTTGTCTCCTTCAAAATGAAAATGAGTCATGGGTTTCTTGTTTCGTACCTGGTTTATGGCTAGAAAACCGTGGTGCTCAAATCTTTCTTATAGAAGAATTTAATTAGAAAAAATTCTTGGTAGCCTGGAAATTTACCGAGTGGCCTCTAGCCTGCTCTAACTTGCTAAAAAGATTAGTACTACTATTTATTTTCTATAAAATGATGTAATTTGAGTGACTAGACTCAATCCTTCAATTTAATGTGAATATTGTTCTTAAATATTTGGAATTACTCCCAAAGGGAATTACGTTATTATGTTGAATGTGGAAGTAATGTCTCTTATTATTCTCTTATGAATTACTTTTTTATTGTATTTCCATGAGAAAACATATGTCGATTGGTATAAAAAGTAATGTTTGTTCACTCTATAGATGTTTTTTTTTCTTTCTGCTTTGTATGAAAATGGTCACCTAAGTTTTAAAGTGATGCTTATAGTTTTTCTTGTTTCTCTATTTTAGTAAGCTAATGCACACTTATAGTTACCTTTGGGTAAAGATGTATCCATTTCTTTGAAAATGTCTATGAGTCATACACTAGGCTTGTTGTGGGATCATGGTATTCCAGTTGTAGGTTTTTCTCACCGGAAGTTTCCTAAAGCATTTAGTGATAATCACAAAATTTATGCCCTTGCTATAAGAGGTTAGCTCTGGTATTTTCTATTTTGTTGTCTCTGAGTTAAATTGTTTAATTACAATTGTAGTTCATTCCTAATTTACAATAGTGGATAGACCTCGTAGTGGTAGTTACTAGTGATGTTTTGGTTCGCTAGGTAGCACCTTCGCCTCCTTAACATATGTGCATTCGTTCTAATTTTTATTCTGTATGTAGCAAACAGGTATGGTAGTAGATATCTATTATGACTGATTATATATTCGTTGGCTTTGAAGTAACCCTGTACTCTCATTGCACTAGGTAGCGAATTAGAATAACTCCTTCTCTTGTAAAATTGTTTTTTCTTGTTTTATAATTATTGTTGGTTATTATCTACTTGTGTTGCTCATTTTTACTGAATCAACATTACCTTTTATACTTAATGCTTCTCTCATGCCTACATTCGATGGAAAAGGCATCCCTATTCCACGGGCGTACACATATTATTTTCTTCATGTAGTATTATTAAATTGGAACTCAAGTTTTTTTCTCAGCCATACAAGTTATCTACATGTCGTGTTTTTTTCGATGGATATAGTAGATACTTATTTTCATAATAAAGATAAAGAGTTGGTTTTAGAATAGGAATGGATGACTTTAAGTGTACTCGTTATACGAAGTCTTGAATAGGGATACAATCAAGAGTAAAATTATGTTTTTTCTTTTCTTTTCTAGGGTAGATGATAAATATCTCATATATATATTATATATATATATATATATTATATATAATAGCACTAGTAGAAAGTAAGACAGTTTCTATAAATGTTTACTTAATAATTTTTTTTTCTAAATAATATACAATAACCACCCACAGGGGATTTGAATCGGTGACCTATCCCAAGGTGTGCCTTAACAGAACACCCATTCACCATCAATCCAAAGCCCCATGGGAAAAAGTTTACTTAATATTACATGTAGAAGTAAATCAATTTACTTTAACCTTTAATTAGATCCCCTTAACATAAATACCTTAGCATACTAACCGAAATAGAAGACATGCAACATTAAAATTTGTTTCCTATTAACAATACTATATTATTCTTACTAATAATTTGAACAATATTACAATGCATTCACACATCTTAACTCAAGATAAATTGAACAAAAATCCTAATGAGAATTTTCTTTGTGGAGATTACTTGGACGTTGACTACGTTCCTCTTGACCACAAACAAAATCCACCAGTTCTCCCCCTGAGCTAAGATATGCTTGCCATTGGAATCAACAACCTCATTAATTCCTGAGTAGTATGTTTTATAATTTTCCTTCTGAGTAGAAATTTGGTAGTGTCGTCCCTTTTTGCGTCTACCAACCCAACTACCTAGGCCTTTATTTTTTTTCTTTTCAAAAAATATACTTTTTTTTTTCTTTAACGCCTGCCCTTTTCTCCCGCAGTATTTTATTTCACCCCTAACTTAGTAGCTTCCTCTACTAAGTTCTTTATTATGATATTTTTCTTCCATCATAATAAATATTTTATTTTCCTACTATTTCTCCTAGGAATTTTAGTAAATCTTTAGGGAACGAATTGCTTGAATTTATCCATCCAAAACTGTTTACAACTAGCAAGACAATATTTTTACTCTGGTAGTCTTCTCTTGAATAATTCCAATAGTTTATTTATTACTAATAATATAGTAATCACATTACATTAATTTATGTTTGATCATACTATTTCACAAATTCAACATGGCTTCTTGAGACATCAAGCCTAGAAATAGTTCAAGTCTAGGAATAATATATAATTAACATAAAGAACAGAGCGGAATTACATCTCCCCCCCCCACCCCCCATTTTATTCAACACCATCCTCGGTGTTCATTGTCCCATTGCCCCATTCTTAGAATAGTGATGGGAAGGCTTCTCTCTTTTTTTTTCTCTATCTCCCAAGTAGCCTCCTTAGGTGTAAAGTGCTTATGTTCCACTTTAACCTAAGCAATGACTCGATTCTAGAGTAAGATCTCTTTCCGATCCAATATGCAAAGTGGTTGTTCCAAGAAGTCACCTTTTGGTTCCACCTCCATCAAATTCCAATAAGTTATGTGAGAATTATCATGGACATATTTTTTAACAAAGATACATGAAAAACATTGTGTACTTTTATATGGGTGGGCAATGCTAGTGTATATGCTAGTTGCCCAACCCTGTCCAAAATCTAAAAAGGCCCATAGAACCATGGTGACAATTCAGTACAAGTTCCTATCCATAAGGTTATTTTCCTTGGTTTAACTCTTTATTATAAATCATCTCCAAGCTTAAATTCATTGTGACTGCTCCTTTTATAAGCATAACATTCTTGTCTATCTTGTGTAGTTTTTATGTTCTGTCTAATTTTTTGCACCACTAGTTCCATTGCTTGTAGTTCATTTGGTCCCAATATTAGCTTGCCTTCCTATTGAATCCAACTGAGAGGTGTGTGGCATTTTATGCCATATAATACTTCAAAGGGACTCATTTTTATTGAAGCTTGGTAACTAATATTGTAAGCAAATTCTGTTGTAGAAAATATCCCCATTCAATAGGTGTATCTATGAGATACATTCTTAACATCTCCTCTAAAATCTCATTTATTCTCTTCATCTGCCCATCAGTTTGGGGATGATATGTAGTACTAAAATTTAGTTGTGTCTAAGTTCCTCCAAACAAATCTCTCCAAAATTTTGAAGTGAATTTAGCATCCCTATCAGACACTACCATTTTTGGTATTCTATGCAATCAAAAGATCTTTTTCATTAAAACAATTGCAATATGAGTTGTTCGATAGGTAAACTATATAGGTATAAAGTGTTTTTTTTACTTAAGGTGCCCAAAACCACAATAATGGAGTCATTTTGTCTTCTTGTTTTCGGAATTCCTGTAATAAAATCCAATGAAATCACTTCCCATTTCCATTAAGGAACGAGCGGTGCATTTAACTATCTAGCTGGGTTTTAGTGTTCTACCTTCACCTACTAAGATTCTAAACGTTTAAACAAATACTCTGCAACCTCCTTTTTCATGCTTGGCAAGTAAACATATTTCCTTAATGCTTTTATCATGTTTTTATAGTTTGGGTATCCCACATACAATTTCTTATGATATTCATCTAGTCTCATTTATTTTAGTGCGATCACATTGGAAACATACAATCTGTTTTAGTAAGATTAAAAAATTTTCTAAATTTTTAGTGTAACCTCAAACTTCTTTTTATTTCTTTTTTGTTGACTTTGCTAATAATTGTAATATTTTTGATTGAATTCTTAATCCGTGCTAATAAAATTTGTACTCACATTTTTAAAAGATATTTCCATAAGAGAATGTGCATGACTACTCAAAGCATTGACTATTTTATTTTCTTTACCCTTAATGTGTTTAATATCAAATTCAAATTCACTAAGAAAATCCATCCGTTTAGCTTGTCTAGGAGTAAGGTCTGGTTGGCTAAAAAAATGTTTAAAGTTGATATGATATGTTATCAAGGTGATTGTTTTCCCCAATAGGTAGCATCTCCACATCTTTAAAGTGTGTATCACAACAACCAGTTCCAAATCACACACCACATAATTCTTTTCATGTGGTTTTAGTTTCCAAGATTCATAGGACACTATTAAATTTTCGTGCAATAAGACTCCCCCTAAACCTTCCATACAAGCACCTATACTTACAACAAATTCCTTTTATGGATCTGCAAATTTCAGAATAGGTATTACTATTAATATTTTTTTAATTGGTCAAAACTTTCCTCACACTTTGTTGTCCATTCAAACTTTTTCCCTTTATTTTGTAATGAAGTAATATGGTAGGAAAGACTTGAGAACCCCTAAGTAAATCTTTTTTAGTATCTTGTAATCCCCATTGGTGATTGCATATCTCTCACATCCTTAGGTATGAGCCAATTCAAAATCAGACTAACCTTCTCTCGATCAACAGATAGTCCCTCCTTGTAGATAACATGGCCTAGATATTGTATTATGTCTTCAAAAAACTCACATTTTCTAAAATTAGCATATGTTTGAAGTTCCTTTAAAGTTTGTAGCACCAATCTGAGATGTTCCTTGTGCTCTTTTTCATTCTTGGAATACACTAGAATTTCATCTATAAATACAAACACAAATTTATCAAGGTATTTACTGAGCATGCTATTCATTAAGCACATAAATGTTACAGGTGCATTTGTAAGATTGAAGGGTAACAGTACAAATTCATAGTGACCATATCCGGTTCAAAAAGTTGTCTCATGAATATCCTCATATTTTATTCTAAGCTAGTGATACACGATACTTAAATCAATTTTTGAGAATATGGTTGCCCCTCTTACTTGATTGAACATATCATCATTATGGGGCAATGGGTATTTGTTTTTAATGGTAAATTTACTTAACTATTGGTAATCTCTGCACATGCTAAATGTGACAACCTTATTCTTCACAAATAACACAAGAGCCCCCTACGGAAAAATGTTGGGTCCAATATAGCCTTTATCAAGTAGTTCTTGTAACTGGATCTTCAATTCCAACAATTATATAATAATCATTTGATAAGGTGCTTTGGATACTATAGTTTTCCCTAGTACAATATCAATGGATAAATCCATGTCTCTGTAGGGAGGTAACTAAGATCTCCTCTGGAAAAACAACCTAAAATTTCCTAATGATTGGTAGCTCATCTAATTTTTTTGTTTTTGTTTGCTTCTCATTTGCTTCAACATACACTGCAAACAATTGACACCCTTTCCTAACACTTTTTTTTCAAGTTGTAAAGCTAAGATCTATCTAATTGATATTGGTTTTGATATACCTTTTATTAACTAGATTTCTCCATCATAACTTATACAACTTACTATTTTCTCTAAATAGTTTATGACATCTCCATGTTTTTCCAATCAAATCATGCCTATTATCACATTGTAGGACCCTAAGGGAAGTATATTTAAGTTTACTTCTATGTAACAAACATTTAAATCTATAGGACATTGTTTCACTTTGGCTAGCTATCCTCCTCTTTGTGCCTATTTCTAACTGTACCAACCATGCAATCCTAATTTTTTCATTTTTTAATTTACATTTTTCAACAATATAAGGACTAATGTAACTTAATCTATCCCCTGGATAAATTAAGATAGAAACATAATGGTTCAGAATGGTACCTTCAACCTCGATCATAGTGTATTGGTGCTCAACTTGCCTATCCTCCAACATTTCACTTATCGTTGGAATGTTTCTGGAAAATTCATTCACTGTTGTTGCCTCATGAATAGCCTGGATATTTTGAATTTGTCTGGGGTTCTGTAGACAATCCCTCAACAAATGAGGTTCCCATACCCCCAACACTTCAATGTTTCTCTCTCTTTCACCCCACCTATATTTCTATTGTTCACATCCATAGGCTTCAACCTAGTTTGAGATTGGGCTAGCTAGGTTGAATTCCCTCTGTTGAATTTCTTTTGTCATTGCCCCACTATAAAAATTTTAAGGTATGCATATTTTTGTCTTTTTGTCCCCACTGCAAATTTTTTTATGTCTGTACTTTACCAAGGTTTTGAGCCTTCTCCACAATGTTTAAATTGTTGATAACATAGTCTTGATTTTCTTACTGCTTCATTCACTAATTAGAATTGTCAAACTCAATCCTTTATTTGTATGGATCTAGAAGAGATTTAAAAAATCTATGCACCTTGGATTTCTCTTCCCTAATATAAGTGACATACCTCATTAATTTTGTGAATTTAGCCACAAACTCATGGATATTTAACTCACTGATCATAACTCATGGAAATCCTTTTCGCGATCATCAAAATATCATTTATTCATATACATAGACTTAGATAGTTTCTTAAACTCCTTCAAGGAAACCATCTATTCCTCCAATGTATGCACGATTTTTACCTCCTCCCACCAAAGAGTAACATTCCCTTGTAACTGATAAATAGCTAATATGGCTTTCAAATTTCTCTCATACTCATAAAATTAGAAATATTTTGTTATGTTGAGAAGCCATTCTTCTGCATCTTCATCCTTTTCATCATCAAAGGTAGGAGATTTTATTTTCCGAACTCCCCTTGAAACTTAATTTTCATCTTTGTTGTCTGTGTTTTTGGATAAGTTCTATCCCAATAATCTACACTTTCTAAATTTTCTGAATCTATCTCCACATTTTTCCTTTTCAATAATTCTATTTTATTATTTTACGACTATACATTTCAATTAAATCTTGGATCACCCTTTATTTTTCATCACTTGCCATCATTAGATGTTGATTGTTGGTTTTACGGTGAGTTAATTCTTGCTATAAACTTCTAATGATATCCATAAACTGAGTTTTTGGTGAGGTATTTCCTCCCCCCAACTCCAAATATATTCCCTCTCCATCTACTACAGGTGGAGTAGGATCCTCAACCATATCATATAGTACCATGCTTAACTTATGTACCTTATAATGACACAACCCATCATTAGAATATATGGCTTAATTTTATTTTTTTTCCAATTTAAATTATTCTATTATGGTGGTCTCCACTAGGCCCAATATTGAAAATTGGGGCTCTAATACAATATGTCACATACCTTAATTGTACAACCCTCTTACTTTATGTCATTTTCTTTTAGAATCAGTTTCTTTCTTGATCCCACAAAAACCAATTATCCATGAAAATACTTAGTCTTTCTTACTGTCATAAGATCATCTATTCTTATTATAATTGTCACAAGTATATGTGAAGTGTTAGTGTCGGTATCTTCATCTCTCCGTGAGTGATCAAATTCTCTTGTTGCATTGCATATTAGGTGTCTCGCTCAGTCAGCTCCATTCCATTAGGAGTATGGATCATCTAACGATAGTGGCCTGTTGTACATTTTCCTCATGTCCTTTACCTACTTGACAATTTCCATTCATCAAGATCATCTGCAGTGATTTTTTGTCTTTAAATCTGCAAGAGTCATTTTTAGGGTTTCAGTTTCATTAGGTCTAGGGTTTCGTAAAAAAGGTCTTAAAAATGTTCAATAATGGTTAGTAGGTGCATGAGGAGGTTGAATAAAGTTCCAGTACCAATAAATTGCATAATCACATGATCAGAAATGTATTTTTCCTCAAAACTCTATTTTGAGGAAAAACAGAGTATTCTATGTTTTCATGTATAAAATTTGGTGTAATTTCAATTTTTCATATATAACAGCTTCAGTGGCAACACTGGTCACCTTGCCAAGCTTTAGCATCTTCAACACCTACAAGCCAAACAAAAAGTCAAGTCATTCAGTTCGTCAAAGGCAAAATAAAGAGAAACTGCCTAAAAACAGAGTTTGAAAAGAAGATGTCAAATGTAAACATTACAAAAGTGGGTTTTATGAGTGAAAAATTAAATTATTTTGTATATAAGCCTTTTCTTGTGTTTAAGAGACTCATTTTCATCCAAAAGAGCAAGAGAAACATAGAACAAGGTCGTGGTAGGGAAACTGCAGCAAATAGTTCCAGATTCAGGGGCATGGCGCATTGGGTCATTGGCACGGCACATAGAGCTGGCGCAGCACATTGAGCTGCCCTCCACAGTGCAAAAAATACACTACCACAATGCATAAAGTAGGGGTGGTGTGTTGGATTTGTGGCACAACGCATAGAGCTCCAAGCCATTTTCACCCACAAAATTCATCCAAATGCTAAATTCGCTCGATTGCCACCTATCCAAAGTAAGTCAAACAATCTTCCTATGCCAATGAATGTGTGTCTTAAGATGTTTATGATGATTCAGTGAAAAAATTTCAAAGCCCTACCTCCTTGCAATTTTTGCTCAAAAAACCATTGCTTCGGGTTTGCAGTTGTGTTTTTGTTGCCATCACTCCCTCACCCTTTGAGTCCCTGACTTCTTTTCTAGTTTCATTAACTCATTCCACTATCCCCATATCCCTAAATTCATTCACCCCTATCGCCAATTCCAACTATCCCAAACCCTACCTACAAAATTCCTAAACCCTAATTGTTATCCCAAAGCCTAAAAAATGTCCCAAAACCCTTTTATTCCCCAAATTCCAGTTAGCAACATTCCCAAAACCCCTCTTACCCTCTCCCTTCATAGTCCCTCATACATTTTCATACATTTGGCAGCAAAAATCAAAGACATCTAAAATCTCTTCATACTCATCTAAGACAACACAAACATTTGGCAAACATGGAATCTAATCCTTTATATGATCGAGATGAAGAGACACACATTGACTCTCCTACAGAAATGCATGCACCATGGAGACCTCACAAGGGTTTTAAACATATAGGAGAGGAGCCTACTTCGCTTGCTGAGCTACAGGCATGCCCTCTTGCTGTCACTTGTTTTCAACACCAATCCTGTTATCAGTTATCTGAGATGGTTGCAAGAGTCCAGTACCATCATGAGTCACTACATAATGGCCAAGTCACTCTAGCAGTTGTGACATTCACCTTGACACCTGAGTCTATTTCTCTAGCAACTGGCATTCCAAATGTCAGAGAGCAGTGGAATAAAAGGCACCAAATTGGCAGGGAACATTATGAGCCATACACCAAGGCTGGTTATCAGAGACATCTAAGCAGAGTTTTTCTCTTCCAGTACCTGAAAGACTCATATGCTCCCTTGATGAAACTCATAATTAAGTATTTCAACTATGAGGGCTAGTTTCTCGCCTATATGCCTATCATATCCGATTGTTGATGCAATTTACTAGGGTGAGAATGACAAATCTTCCGTACTTCATGTGCCAAAATATTGAGAAGATGACCACCCTAATGCAAAAGAAGACTCCCCAGCAGCAGTATAACAACATATACCATTTTGCACTAATCAAGATTGTGGTCATGCATCAACTTGGTTTACAAAACATCACATGGGAGGATTTCATTTCACATGAGGTCTTCACAACTCCTCAATTACATCTAGAATCTTTTCATGAGATGGGTGGACCTTCACATTAGCGGAAGAGTCATGAGACACAGATCGCTTGTTTGTCAGTGTTTGTCACCTATCAAAAGGGCACTAGAAGGTTGTTTGCAGCAACAAAGCAAGTATTATCTCCACCCGAGCTGGAAGGGGTCTCTCTTCCTCCATCAGCAGAGTAGGTTCAGGAAAAGGGCAAGTGGCCATTACATGATCAGGGGCCTTCAAGAGAGCAGGAGACAAATTTTATTCTCATTCAGGATTATGACACTAACTTGGGCCCACAAATCTCAAAGCTCAAGGAGATCATCCAATGGGAACAGGTAGACATCAATGATTTGTCCCTTAACCTAGAAAGAGATAAGTGGATAATCCAATACATGGAGCAAAGAAACAAGCAGCTATAGGATCAGCAAACCATTATGGAGCTGCAAAACATACGAGAAAACCCCCAAGCTGCCAAGAGGAGGAAAGTGGCTCACACCACTTGAGCAAGAAATTAATGCTGATCAAGAATCTTGGCTTGAGAGAGTGAATATCCACTTAGAAAAGTTGCTAGAGAAGGCCAATAGGGAGAAAATAATGTTGAGGCACATGGCCTACCATTACTTGGTGAGAAATAAAAGTTGCAAGGCAAGAATCAAGAACTTGAAGGCTAAGTTGAAGAAGGCATCAAGGAAGCGAAAGGAGCAAGATAGAATTCAGATATTGGGTGAGGCTTTCTTGGCCCAACATAACACTTGATGGAGAAAACTCAGCCCAAATTTCAAAAAATTTGGGACACTTTTTGCAATTTTGGAATTTTTGGGTCAAAACACAAGTTTTTCTGCCCAATGCACCGCGCCCCCTGGCACTCGCTTTTGATGGAGGCCTCCTTTTGAGGAAAACTCAACATTTTTGGATTTTTCATCAAAGAATATGCATGCTCACCAATGGCCAAGAAATTTTGATAGGTTTTGAGCCCCCAAAGAGGTCAAAAACACCCAAAAAATGACCTTTCTGCCCCTTTTTAGACACACAAGAAGAAATTTCTGGAGAACTCCGTTTTGGAGGGGCAAATGGAGGCAAAATTAAAAAATTCGACTTGTTCTTGAAAGTCGATACGCAGAACTTTCTAGAAAGAACACTTGGAGCAAATTTGGACACTGGGAAGGCCTCCAAAAGTAGTTGCAAAAATGCACTACGCATAGGGAAATCAACACGACGCATTGGGGAAAGTTTGTTCAAATTGACCAAAAATACTCTGTTTTTACCTAGTTTCTTAACAGTTTGACTTTACTCCTTCTTAATGTCAAATTCATGATGTAATTTAATGTAATTTGATGGATCTTGCTGTAATTATGCTAAATTTTCACTCATAGAGGTAGATTCATCCACGAAAAAGTAGTTTTCAAATGAATGAATCAGTTCCCTAGATTTTAGAGGCAAGCTATTCCACTGCCTAATTTTTAGTTCTCAATTTAGAATTTGTTGGAATAGCTCCTAAACTCATGAGCTCAACTCCTAGAGGCTAGGATGATTTTTTGTTTGCCTATTTCTTGTGATTTTTCAGTCATTAGAAAAGGTTGGAATTTTTAGAAAGCTTGGAGCTTCATTGTATACATTTTTCAGTAGTTTTGGCTAAGGAATAGACCAAGGTTTCTAGCACTCTATGGGATTCATGTGGCATATTGCTTCGATATTGTGTTTCCTTCTATAAATGTAAGTTTACATGTGTTTTGTGCATGCTATTCTCTCTCTTGTTTCATCTTAACTAAACAAACAAGGATAAAGATAGAATCCATTGAAATTGCAGTGCTCTGCCTAGGGTTTGCTTAGTTATTTATGTTTTTAGCTGTTTGAAGAGGATCCCTAAGGTTTCCTTGCCCTCTTCAAATCCTCATCTATCTAAAGCTCTCCATTTCATTCAATTTAAAGCTATCAAATCATCTGCGTGCCTTGCCCCATTGAGATTTCTGCAAAACTAAGCCTCATTCCCTAGACCCAAAATCTGGCTTTCCATTTGAGCGAACAAACATCATCAAAATTAATCAAACTCTTTTGCACAAATACCTAGCCTAAAATTAGTCTTCACATAATTCATCTCAAGCCTCATTGATAATGTTTGCTGAGATTGACAGGAGAGAGCCCTCTCCCGACCTGGTAGGGCTAGCTACCAGGTTAAGCTTGGTTTGATGTTACCCTAGATCCTACCTTTCTTAGCCTGAGGTAGATTTAGGCCCTGACATGAAGTTCAATTATGTTCCGCTCCATGCACCAAAGGAACCTCTTCCATTTCTAACTTTTCCTTACCATGCAATATGTCTGCCTTTTTTGTGCTTATTATGCTTTGTTTGTCTCCTTAATAATGCAAATGAGTCATGGGTTTCCTGCTTCATACCTAGTCTATGGCTAGAAAACCATTGTGCTCAAATCTTTCTTATAGGAGAATTTAATTAGGAAAAAATCTCACTAGCGTGGAAATTTACCGAGTGGCCTCTGGAGTGCTCCGACTTACTAAAAATATTACTACAATTTCTTTTCTTAACAATGATTTAATTTAAGTGACATGATTGAAACCTTTGGGTTAATGTGAACATTGTTTTTAAATATTTGGAATTACTCCCAAGGGGGATTACATTGTAATATTGACTGTGCAAGTAATGTCTCTTATTATTCTCTTATGAATCCCTTCTTTATCATACTTCCACGATAAAATATATGTTGATTGGTATAAATAGTAATGTTTGTTCGCTCTATATATATATTTTTTTTCTTTTTCCTTTGTATGAAAATGGTTGCCTAAGTTTTTAAGTGATGCTTATATTTTTCCTTATTTTTCTTTTTTAATGAGCTAATGCACAAGTATAGTGACCTCTGGAAAAATATGTATCCATTTCTCTAAAACTGTTTATGGCTCATATGCTAGGTCTATTGTTCGATCATGGTATTCTAGATGTAGGTTTTTTTTTATAGTAGTTTCCTAAAACATTTAAGAATAATGACAAAATTTATTCCCTTGATACTAGAGGTTAGCTCTAGTATTTTCTATTTTGCTGTCTCTGAGTTAAATTTCAAAATTACACATGTATCTCATTCCTAATTTACAACAGTAAATAGACCTCGTAGGGATAGTTCCTAGTTTTGGTTTGGTTCGCTAGGTAGTGCCTTCACCTCCTTACCGTATGTGAATTCATTCTCATTTTGTTCCAAATGTAGCACATGGCTATGGTAGTAGATATATATTATGTCCACTTGTATATTTTTTGATTGTGAAGTACCCTTGTACTCTCATTGGACTAGGTAGCGAATTAGAGTAACTCCCTCTCTTGCAAAATTGTTTTTCTAGTTTTATAATTATTGATGGTTGTTATCTATTAATGTTGATCATTTATACCCAATAACTATTTCCTATTATTATTAATGCTTCTTGCACACCTGCACTCCATGCAAAATGCATCGTTATTCCATGCTCGTATACATATTATTTTCTTCATATAGTACTATTAAACTTTTCAAGATACTACTTCTTCAGGATTCCTTCAGCTTTTCTTCCTTCTTCCATCTGTTGCCCTAATTCAAGAAATTTGTTTTCTTTCTTTTAAAGAGCTCCGAGTAGTTCTTTATTCTGCTTATTTG
>APFE030151965.1:0-49625 GCA_000404065.3 Pinus taeda
GTTGTTAAACCCTTGATTTTGTTGCCCCTGCCAAGGTCTCCTTGCAACAAAACAGAGAGATTCAATGGTACTTGGATCCTCCTGAAAAATAGCTTTGAGACCAGGGATTGAAGGAAAATCCTTGTTTTCATGATTCTCTGAATAGATCACACATGTTTCTACAACCTTTGCATCGAAGGGACACTCCCTTAGAGCATGTTTCTTTCTACACTTTGAGCAAAAGATAGCTAAAGCTTCAGTTTCTGCTTGTTGTTTATTATGGATCTTAAGAGTGTCTAGTTGTTCACTAAGACTTCCTAAGATATTAGTTTTGAATTCATCAAGCATATTGCCTATCTCAGCCCTACTTACTGTTCCAGTTGCAGATTTGTTTGCTCTGAGGAGAGATGGATCTCTAGGCCCTTTCTGAGTTTTAGATTTTCCCCGTGAGAGATTAAAACATAGCTCTGCTATATCATGAAGTGGAAGTTGAGATATGTCTCCTTTTCCCATCATGTTCAAAATATCTATCCATTCATCTCTAATGGCTTTTAATAGAAGGGCTTTCAAGGTTTCCTCATCCAAGTTACTCATTTTTTCTGTTTTCAGATTATATTGAAATCTTTCAAGTAAATCCTCCAAATTTTCATCTTCTTTTTGTACCATCTTGAATACCTCATCCTTGTGATTGGTGGGAATACAATAGTCCAGGTACCTATCCAAAAATCTTTGTTTCATATCATTCCAAGAACTAATGGATTGAGTAACTAATCCCATGAACCATTTCAATGCTGCCCCTTTCAATGTTGAAGGGAACAGTTTGAGTTTTTGAGCGTCTTCCAGATAATCATAAGTTCGACATACGACCTCAAACTCAAATAGAAATGCCTCAGGGTCCTCATTTCTTGACCCATGAAAGTTTGGGAGGACGGATGGCGGAATGTTTTTCATTGTGGTTCGGGAGTCATCATCGACTATGGGAAATCCAAATGAATTATCTCCATTCCTATTTCCTCCATTGTTACCTCTACCTCCTCCATTATTTCCTCCTCCACCTCTACCTCTACCTCTACCTCCTCCAAGTCCAGTTTCTCTTTCTTCCGCCATGGTAGTTTCTTCAGAGACCTCAAAGTTCTCTGGTTCCTCTACCAAGGGTGAATGAGGAGGAATTTCTCCTTCTTCTTCATGTGATTCTATTTCTTCAATTACAATCTGTCTCCCTGTGGAAGAAAGGAAAGAATCTCTTTTGGATTCAATAGATGGTATGGGAGAGTCAACTACTGCCTCTTGGATTCCAGGAATCCTAGAGCTCAGAGTATGAGTTGGAGATGATGAAGGTGTCTCTTGCCTATTTCTTGAAGTGGATGGAGTTGTGAAAATCGAACTTCTAGCTCTAGCTAAAAACCTTCCCCTATAATCTCTTGCTCTATGCATATCATTTTTTTATTTTCCTTCAAGTCAGGGTAATAATTCTCTTTCTGATCTTCCAGGTCACCCTAGGTGCAAGAAGAGAGCATACTCAAGGAACTATTAAACCAATAACTTTCTCTTTTCTGATCCTCCAGATCACTCTAGGTGCAAGAGGAGAGCATACTTTGAGAGGTTATTAATTTTCCTTTCTTGAAATTTTCTTGTTTTTATCTTTTTTTTTTTTTAGAATTGACTACCCAATTTTCACTTCCCCGGAAACGGTGCCAAAATGTTTGGTCAATTTAGTGTTGTCTAAATTGCTATCATAAATTGTCAACCCGGGGCTCGTAAGCTGATGAAGTGAAGTGTACAATATATACTTAAGCAGCCTTTCCTAGTTCTTTTTGTCGTTTTTAGTTTATGTCTAACTTATCTTCCTAATGTGATGTGATGAAATTATAAACAAGTGAGTAAATGTGTGTGTATGTGGTGATTTCTAAAATGCTTCTTGAATTTAAAAGAGAAAACTTGAACAATAACTTGAAATGGAATTAAAGCTTTGAATGAAAGTAAAGCATCAAACAAAAAGACCAATGGCACTTAGACCAATACCTTTACCGCTGATAAGAATGAAAATGAAATCTATATTAACTCAGCTGAAAGAAAGAACACTACTCTAACTTTTCTATTGAATCTAAAGCAATGCAAAAATTAAGTGACAAACCACACTACTTAATTCTCCCTTAACATTCTGCCTTTAGCCAAATTGATCATGTGAAAAAGAGTTAGGAGTGAATTAGCAATATGAGTCTAAAACTAAATAAACCAAGCTGCAATTAAATGATATTTTGGTCCCATAAAAGTTAGTGAATTATGATAAAAAGAACCATCAAGAGATTAGCAACTTGACAAAACTTGATAAAGTAACTAGACAAGGAAACTAACTAAGCAAGGAAACTAATGAAAATCAAAGCAAAAGTCAGCAGTTTAGATAAGACAACTTCAGATGCCACTAGTGTTAAAAAAGAAGGAAAAGCACACTGTACCAGGCTCCTAACAAAGTTGTAAAAACACACTGATCAGTCATGAAAGGTAAAGAAACATAAAGCAGCATAATTCAAAACTGTACATTAATATACATGGTGAATTAAAGAAAAAAAGGAATGCGGAAAGTAAATTTAAGAGCTACTGTACAATGGTTGTAGCAGACAGGGGCCCTCCATCCACTTCAACCAATTAAAAGATCAGCTACGCAGGTAGAAACAAAACTGTCTTTTGGTATTGAATCAGCACATGATAAAACACAATGGGGAGCATAAACGCTTTATAAAAGAGTCTTCAAAACAGAGTTTACAGTAGCAAAAGATTAACTTCCAAAAAACTAACTAATCAGTGTGTAGAAACGCTTTATTTATAGCAGGTACATCAACTGTCCTGTGTGTAAACTAAGCTAACTAACAGCTAGGAAAAAGACACGTTCAGCAGCACCGTGCACGGATTTAGGGAATGATCATCATGGTTTAATAAATCCGCTATTGGATTCTTGTCCCCTGCAGTCTTCATGGCTAAAGAAGAGGCCAGCTGTGACTTACGTGCTCCAACTGAACACGCAGAGCCGTGCCACCGTTTGCAACCTTGTCGTTTGACTGGAGCTACTTCCACGTTGACCAGGGGTGTAGACGGCCAGTTTGGCTGAACTGATAGCACACGCACCATGTACACAGTCATACAAACTTTCCCATGTGGCTCTTTCCTCTGGAGGCACCTAGATCATAGCAAACAAGAAAATGGCTGCGGAATCTGGGATTGGCTGCGGAATCAGAGACCGGCTGCGAAAACCCTGTATTAGCTGCGGAATTGCAGCACTTGAACCAAAAATCTAAACCAACAGTCAATCATTAGAACAATTAGCAAATCATGTTAAAAGGTCCTATAATGCAATGAATTGAACAAGTTGATGAAGGAAATGATGACAAAAGAAGGAAATGAGTAGGAAAAGGTTGTTGGGAGGATGGGTAAATGAGTGCAGATTTGAGGCTCAACAGGAACAACATTCATTATGTTAGGTTTCTTTATGTATTTTCATGCGCAAAAAGTAATAGTTGAAGGGCTAGTTCTGTTGATAAAGTTTATGTAATTTGCATGCACGATGTGTTAGATTCCTTTAAAGTAATAACCATAAAGTTGTAGTGATTTGTCTCGCAAGAATGTTTTCTTTTGCAGGGGAAATATTAGTTAATATTGTAATCCTTATAGACATGCATTGGTGGTTATACACTTATACTAATTCATATGAAGTGTTGTTAAAGGAAGCATGTTACAATAGTTTATTTACATTTCATGTATGCCATGAATAGATGTTAAAGAAACACTATTAAAAAATGATTATTGGCTGATTAATACTTTATGTAATCATGATATCAAAGTTTGTTGACGACAGAAGTGTCAGGAAATGATCGTGATTTATAAAAATGACATATTATGTTTAATATTGCGGCAAGTAAGAACTAATGTTCCATGCAGATGAGTGTGAGCTGCCGGATGGTCCACTGATGGAACAACCAGGCCAAAAAAATACAAATATTGAAGATTTGTGGGTAAATGATATCATGATGATTGTAATAGCTATTAGCTAGATATGTTGTATTTAAATGATATTTCCTTGTAATATTTTATGACAAATATTAATGGATGGACTCCCTTATACGCCATTGAGTGAGAGGTGAACACCGTCACAATCGTTTAATAATAAAATTAAATGTTTGTTGGTTTTCACCCTACGAGGTTTCTAGGGTATATCGGTGTCTAATGATATGGTTCCATGTTTTGCTACTTTTAAGATGTGGATTCCTTTCATGCGTTGATGTTTATAATATAAGTATGCAATTAACTAATCAAGTTAAAGGAACTATGAAAATGATGCAAGGTTACATTAGAAAGTTTATATTAATATACTAAAACAGTAGTTGTTAATGGTTATGCAACTTACTATCGCTTCACTAAAGTTACGGTATGTAATGATAAATATTTTATCTAATGGTTAATGATCAACATGGAATACTAATTTGGATATTTACCCATGGGTAAATTGTATAAAAATTTCTAACTCCATACATTGTCATGCGAGATTACCAGGGGTGTTATATTTCTCTTTCTTTCCTTTAAAGATATTAAATATGCTTTGGCTAAAGGTAATTGCAATTGCAATATTTGTCTTTAGAGAAAAGTGTTTCGATGATAAATGAGTGAGAAAATAACTATGTAAATTTGTAACAACCTCCGGGGTAAATGTGCATATAAACAACATAATAGGAACAAAAATACAATAAACATATCAGCCATCAAAATCCATATATACATCAGTACATTTGCACATGAAAATCAAGGGAATGAATTTTTTTCATTAATAAATGCAATGAACCAACTGGAGATGGGACTACCACATTCCACCCAACCATAGATTGGCTAAGCCAAGTATCTCTTCAACAAATAACCCCCGTGACATATTCCAAGCATGAATGTGGTATCTCATAGAACACATCAATTGAACTCATCTAGCACTTCCAAAGGCCACCCACCTCAACCCATCAAACAATGATTCCACCTCACGGTCAGGCATCACCAAAAACCATCATCAGATTGGTCTCCATCCAAGCCTTCCAGAGCCTCTAGAGTGTTCGTCCAACCAAGGCTTTCAGGACTAGTAACTCAACCCACAGCTTATATAGGGCTTCTAGAGTGTTGTTCCAACCAAGGCTTCCAGGACTAGTAACTCAACCTGCCAAGCGCTTCCAAAGCATTTGTCCAACCAGGGCTTCCAGGACTAGTAACTCAACCCAAGTTGTTACAGGGCTTCCAAAGCATTTGTTCAACCAACGCTTTCAGGAATAGTAACTCAAACCAAGCTATGGAAAAATGAGAACCAACCAAGACAAAGCAATGAAGGTAAACCCACAATCACCATGGCTATCTAGGAAATGGAAAGGCTAGGCAATCCACTGTTGATCCAGGCAATCCTCCATACTAATGACAGGTCATAACCAAGAAACCACATGCATGTGCCATGCATGCCAAAACTAGTGAAGAAATCATACATGCAACTCAGTACCTGTAAGCAATCTGATGTAGCTGCCAATGCCAACGCCCTCTTGTGCTTTCCTGATCTTCCTTTGCCTTCTTGCTCTAAGAATCCAAGTATGGCACACCCTCCAAGAGTGTTCCAAAGAAACTCTAAGTCTCCAAGAGTATGAGAGAGAGGGAGAAAGAATAATGAGGGATCTCCAAAGATAAACTGGCCAAGCCTTACCCATTGATCCTCAAAATCCTTTTTATTAACAAGGCCTCTAGTTTATTCATTTTCCATTATTTTCCCTCAATTTCCTCCTCACATGCAACCTGTGACCTTTCACCTCCTTTTTCTCCTAATTTCCATAATTTTCCTTCATTTTCCTCATCACATGCAACCTATGACTTTTCACCTCCTTTTTCTCCTATTTTCCATCATTTTCATAAATAAATGTGCCAAAATACCCTTTTGCCTATTTAATTCCTTAGCCATTGCCTTTACCAATTTCCTTAACCATAAACAACCAAATGAACACCCACTAGGATGTCATGGCCACCATTCAGCCTGGAATACATGTCCCATTATCCATGGTATTTATATATTTTTACATGGAATTTTCACAAGCGTTGTTACAGAACCCTCGCCCTTGGGGGAACACCATCCTCGGTGTTCAATGATACCTATAACCAACATGACTGTTGAAAAAAAAACATACTGCGCATGGAGTTTTATAACACAACTCATTGCAATATTTATAATGAATGACATGCTCAAAAGCAAAACATCGTGACAACATGAAAAAATAACAATCATACTGCATACTGGAGCTTTATAACATAGCTCATTACGGTATTTACAATAATCACATATGCAAATCCACATAACCTAAAAATAAAGGATATGATGCCCATATCAATCAACAAGGTAATCCATAGGCTCACACCTCCACCCTCAAAATAATACCAATATTGACCTCCTTCCTAGGAGGTCTAGAATCCATTGCCAATTCAAATCTACATCCAATGTCGAACGCTATAATCCTGTACCACTTTTACTCTCAAAAAAAATTTACCGGCTCATTGTTCCATGGCGCACTCCCAATGTACATTTGATTCCATCTGGCAATGCTAATGACCAAAACAAATCCATCCATGACCTTCCCTTCTTTGCTACAAAGTCCCTCAAGAATTTGGTCACCCCTTCCATGCAGTCACTCACCTTCCATGTTCTGTTGCCACCCCCATCCTGGGCAATCCATCCCTTGGCAAGGCTTTCTCACAACAGAAGATACAACAACCAAGGCATATCCCTGCCTTAAAACCATCATACCAGTCATAGCATGCTCATGGAAATCAATGGGCACAATTGGGTACCAATGCCCATAATGGCCATGCTTCTAAATTTCTCTACCAGCATACTACTGCATTTCTAATTTCTTTCACTGTTGCTGCTAATTATTGCAGTCAATTTCAACCACCCAACTGGGCATGTTCATGCTTCCTGTACCAAGAACATAACTTTCATTAGATTCAAAATAAATTCAAATCATACCTCATTGGTAGTTCGTTAATAAGCTACATTTGGCATCATGTTCACTTCCTATCACAAGAAGTCAAACTAGAATCTTTGACCAAATCAACATGTATAAAAATATCACATCAGGTTAGCTCAAAACACAACCATCATAGATCAAAATCATAAATCACATGTAACCATCATAAACCAGAATCATATAACATAAACCATAATCATAGATCTTAAATCCGAATCATAGATCATAAACTAGAATCATAATTCACATGTAATCATCATATACTAGAATCATAAGTCACATGCATAATAAAACTAAAATAAAATGTTGATACTTATCCTTTCATCAACCCTTAGCTTCTACCTTCGTCTTTATTCCATATGCACTTTGGCTCAATTTCTACACCCGACAAACACCCAGTGCCTTCTACTCAACCATGTGCATAGACACATAGTGTGCATCACACACATACATCCACACCTGACACACAACGCCATGCAATACATGCACCTACACCTAACGTACAACTCATACACCTACAACCAGTGTACAACACAGTGTATCATCTATACCTGATGTGCAATACCACCCAATATATGTAACTACATAGAGCACAACACAATGAGTACACACGTTGTAATACCACAACTACATGATGCACATACATAATACCACATGCCCTCAACACAACATGTATGACATGCACAAAATACCACACGTGCACTGGTACCATATGTACAACATGTACACAGTACCACCTGTACATTGTACCACCTGCACAACATGTGCACAACATCACATGTACACGACGCCACCTACAAAACATGTACACAATACCACATGTACACTACACCACTATACAATGCGTACACAATACCACACGCACGACATGTACACGACACCACGTGTACACAGTGTTATACGAACGACATGTACATAGCACCATATGCACACAGTGCCACTTGTACAATGTGTAAATAGCACCACACGCACATGGCACGACTTGTAAAATCATGTACATCACACCATAGGTACATAGCACCATATGTAGAACATGCACGCAACACCACATGTACATAGCACTACATATCCAACATGTACATAGCATCATTCGTACACAACACTGCATAGCCAACATGCACAATGCACCATACGCACACACACCGCATACACATCATGAAGATAGTACAATATGTATACAACACCCCATGTGCAATATTCGCACAACCCTATCTGTACAATCATGTACATAACATTGCATAAATAACATGTCCACATGATATGTATACACAACACCACAATTTCACACATCATAGACGTAACATGTACAACATATAAAACATATGCATAACAGCAGTACCACACATCCAAAACCATATTGTCCTTACCAAGAAACCTTGCTTCCGGTATCTCATCCGTGCTTATCCTAGCATGCCACATACCACACTGCTTTCACTTTGTTGATGAATCCTTCAACATTACCTGTTATAACATAGACCTAGGCATAATACAAGTATACAATATAAAATCATATCCACATGATATTGACCTCATCTATTTGTTGTGACTATTCTTCCCAAGTGGTTCCTTGTAAGACTAGGAACCTCTTCATGTTTTTCTCCTGCACAAGCAATCATTCCTCCACAAGAATGATCCCTGACAACCCTGTTAGATAGTAATATAGATACATGGATACATACATACATATATAATCATTAGCATAAAACAATCATGATCCTATCAGACAACGAAATACATACATACATGTATACATATATATAAACTTCAACATAATCATGATCATAAAATAATTACCAGATAACATATTGTATAGGTTAAGAGAACTCCCTTATTTATGCACAATCATTGAGAGAAATAGTTCCCAACATATCCAAAGCATATGACACCGCTGATCCATTTACTTATATTTTCTGGTTACATTTCTTTTCTCTGTGCTACTACTGCCCATTTAGCATAATGGACCCAACCAGTCCAACCAATTGTCATAGTATTACCTTTCGTTGTTCTTACTCATGCACAGAGCTTCATCTAGGTCTTATATCATCAGTTGGGTACCACAAATCTCTCCTCATTTCCATCAACTTTCCTCTTTCCCAACCAATTCCCAAGACTTAAAACATAAAAAAGGCAATACAAGAAACAAACAAGAAGAAGACCATAAAAACCAATAACAACATGACTCTACAAACAAAGTGGTATGGCCATACACTAGACATAAACAAAGCCACAATTCAAGCTCAACAATTCATAAAAGACAAAAAGCACAAGACTAAAACTAAACACCATGACTCAATCCTCATGGTTCCCAGAGAAAGCTCAACCCAAACCTTCTTCAAGATTTCATGGCAACCTCTCTTGCCATGCAACTCCCTGCATCATGCTCACACATGTCAACCACATGTTTCAAATATCAAGACAATCATATCTATCAATTTGAAATCAACCTTTACCAAGACTAACCATCGTGTCATAATCCATAGTCAACTCACGGTCATTAGGCATAATACTAAAACTATCACCTACTACACTCAAGTACCTATCAATTGTCTTAACACATATGTATTAGTACCATCATCTTAAAACAAGATCATTGGAGAACATACTCATATTATGTAATTCATCAAACATTCAACCAACTCGCAAACATACCATGTTAAATAAATCAATTAGAGGACATAATAGGCACCAAACACTCAAATACCAAATTGACGACGTAATCAACTATGAAAGACCAAGTATAATACATAAGCAAACTCATACCTTAGTGAACCTTAAGGGAGGCTATCTTGTCTTCATTATCAATCTAGTTAGCGAGATATAATTTTACAACATGTCAACTCAAGCAAGATAAGTAATATCTACTGTGTGACTTGGGGAAATAGTGTAGATCACTTTTCCAGCATCACGAAAGCCCACAGCTACTGGTTAGGGCTGCGAGAAGGCGAATATAACAGGGCACGAAGGTCTCGCAGGATATGGAAGTTCACGAAGTAACCTACTCCAAGGTATCCACAATTGGACTAAAACAACCCCTCAGACATCTCAAGGGTGCAGAAACCTAGTTCCAGCATCACCCCATACTACTTCAGGTGAGACCTAAGTTTGCGCTCCGCGAACTGTTGCCGAAAGGGCCAGTAGTACAGGGATTTTTTTGGCTAATTAACTCCGAACCTGGGTCACGCTCCAACAAGCTGAAAAATACCATAGATGATGGGACACGTATTCCAAGCTAAATGTTGGGCAAGACATCCGATCATGTGTTCATTTGTTTGTTTACGACTAAGGAAATTGGAAAAGGTAATGGCTAAGGCATTAAAGAGGAAAAAAGGTATTTTGGAACATTTATTTATGAAAATAATGGAAATAAGGTGAAAGGTCACAGGCTGCATGTGAGGAGGAAATTGAAGGAAAATAATGGAAAATGAAGAAAATAGAGGCCGCATTAATAAAACGACTTCTAAGGACCAGTGGGGAAGGCTTGATCAGTTTAGCTTTGGAGCTCTCTCATTATTCTCTCTCTCTCTCTCTCTCTCTCATACTCTTGGACACTTATAGTTTTCTTGGAGAACTTTGGCATTTGAGCAAGAAAGGAAAAGAAGGCAAGAGGAAGAAAAAATCAAGCAGAGAAAGGTAGGATCAAGTCGCTACAACATACTTCATTACAGGTATCAACTTGCATTTGTATTTTCCTTGCTAGATTTGGAATGCATGGGATTGCATGTGTTTATTTCTACCATGGCATGGGTTTTTCCAAGTGTGAAAATATTTTCGACCTAGCCTTTCCATTTTCTAATAGCTTTGATGAGATGGGTTCTCTCATGTGGTTTGTGTGGGATGGTCGAATTGGATTCGAAGTTGAGTGGGGTGGATATCCGAATTGAAAAACACATGGTGGTAGTGGTCCTTGAACCAAACTGAGGATGCATGAATTCATTGGCATAGTAACCCATGAACTAGATTGTGGGTTGTGGTAAATCCAAATTGTGTGCCTCAGTGGGCCTAGGAATCCTTATTGGTGAAGGGCAGGATATATGGGAAAGCCAAGAGGTGGATTTTTTCTCCGTTGGGCCTAGTGATTCTAGGATGGAATGCAAGGTAAAGCCTAGAGAGTATGTCTCAGTGTAGGACCTACTAATCCCTGGATTAGACTGTGAATGCATGCTAAAGCCTGAGAGACTAGGAGGCACTCAAATTCCTCACGATGTAGTGGCAGCCACATTGATTGTTGTTTTTAATGTGTTTTATGAGTCCCACATTCATGCTTGGAATATGGCATGGGGGTGATTGGTTGAAGAGAGACATGGCTTAGCCAATATATATTTTGGTGGAACATGGTAGTCCCATCTCAGGTTGATTCCTTGCATTCATTAATGAGAACTTCATTCCCTTGATTTTAATTTTGTAAAAGCATAGATGTATACATGGATTTTGATGGCTAATATGTGCATTGTATTTTTGTTCCTATTATGATGGTTATATGTATATTTTGTGACAAAAGCTATGTATGGCTCTCAACATGTTTTTACTTGTATCTGAATGGATAAGGTATCTGTGATATAATAAATGATAAGGTAGAAAATGATAAGAGGAAACAATGGTTCATGGTGATTCTCAAATAAGTATGAGATCCCTACGCTTAATTTTGTTGTTTACATCTATAGGTTACATATTGATGATATGTTTTACAAAACGCCTGTTATGGCTAGTAGGGGCTTGGTTATGTTATTGTTCATCTTATTTCTTGTGTATCCTTGTTTCCTTGTATTCTTACCAATTTTAAGTGATCATTCCATTCTAGGCAGTGTCCCGAGCTCTGGGCCAAAAAGGTGGCTCAATTCCCGAAATTCTAGCAAACAGAGCTTTACTTTTGAGACTAACTCGCCTAGACATTTTCTGGTGAGCATTATAAATTTCCTTGGCAGTGTCTGGGGAGCATTATAACTCACTTGGGAAGTGTCTGAGGAGCGTTACTCTGCCCTAAGTTTCTCAAACAATAGTAGGACCCAAGGACAGGATGTCTGAGTAGCTGACTTGTCTCCTGAAGGTTTTGTGGATGATGTTGGAGGACTGCGTGTGATGTTCCATCGATTCCACTTCCTTAAGGTCACTTAGGAGGTTGAATCTGATCATAGCAGCCTCTCCTCTCATGTTTACCCTAGTTGGCTAGTTACTCGGGTAGATGTGGGAGGAGGGTGTTACAGAGTGGTATCAAAACATGGTTCAACTCTTGGACTAGATGGGTGGTATGTGTTGGACATGCATGCATGTCAGTTGCATGTGTGTCTATTACACTTGTATTCCATGTGCTTGTTTCATTTGATTAATGATTGATTATGGTTATAGTATGGTTATCATGGACAATTTGATATTAATTTTGTGCAATGCATTGTCATGAGTATGTGACTGATTGCATATGGTTATATGTCACTTACATGTTGATTACTTGCATCCTTGTGTGTTAGGATACATTCTTGTAGGTTTGATTACATGTATCAGTGTTGTATATTGGTTACAATGATTTATCACTTATGTTCGACTACATGCGTTTATGTGTATGTGTAGTTGATTAGGCATTGCTTATGCATGTTGATAGTTGCATGTAGCAATGTGTGCAATGGAGTAATGGTTGTTGTCATGCATGAGGTCATGGTTTGTGAAGTTGATATGGTCATTCATTGATGACTAGACTCTAGCTAGAATGATGTGTATATGGTTTGGTACTCATTCATTATATGTATATATGGAGTTGTTCTATATGTATGGTCTTGGTTATAGTTATGCCTGAATAGTGTTAAAACATGCATTTTGAAGTCATTGTATGAAATTTAGGTCATCATGGTGCTATTGGTATGGTATGATGCTAATTTGTTGAATAAAGTAAAGTAGGAGATTCATATCATCAAAGTGAATTTGTGGCATTAGACCTCAATGCAAGAGCATGTCATCATACAGGTTCATAGGTTGGGAATTCAGGTATGTAGGTTAAGGATCACTATATGTATTAGGGTTATATACATTAGGTTTATGTACATTTCTTTGATGTTATGGTTACATTCATGATATATGTTAGATGATTAGTGTAGTTATATGAACATGTGTTGGATAGTCATGAGTGATAGTAACCTATGGTTGTATGTATTTCTTTTTTTGTTTATGTTAGATAACTTGAGGATTATGTTATATATTGTTGATGAGTATGTTACAGGATAGTTAGCTTGATGATTAAGTTATATGTTTTTGATGAGCATGATATATAGCTTATTGTTGTTATGTGCTATTAACTTGATGATTAGGGTTATTTCATTGAGATCTTGACGTTGTAATTTGGATTTGTCATATGCGTGATGGTTGTGCTCATTGCATTGAAGATATTGATGTTATATGTATTGTGTTAACTAGGTTTTACCTATATAGATGGTTTTGGTATATTCAGGTATAAGCCGACATATTTGTGATATGGTGTTGTACTAATCTAGATTGATTGTACATATGTGATTGTTATACATGAACGACAAATGCTTATGAGCTTATGATGTGAAAATGTTAGTTAGTTACTGTTATGGATATCGTGATTTATGTTTGAATTGATTTGTTGTGAAGTTGTATTGTGCTAACCCAGATTGATTGTGCAGACAAAATAGCCTCCCCTGAAATACATTAAGGTATGAGTTTGCTTATGTAGTATACTTGGTGCTTCATTGTTGATTATGTCATCTATTTGGCGTTTGAGTGTTTGGTTCCTATTATGTCGCCTAGTTGAATTATCTTATAGGTATATTTATAGTTTGTTGAATGATTGATTTATTGCATGATATGAGTATGAGTTTATAGGGTGGCATGAAGGATTGATCTTGTATTAAGATAATTATGCTAACACTTATGTGTTGAGGCAGTCGATATGAACTTGAGTGTAGTATGTGATAGTTGTAGCATTATGTCTAATGACTATGAGTTGATTATGGATTATGACATGATTATTTGTAAAATTTGATTTCAAATGCATAGATATGATTGTCTTGATATTTGTAACATGTGGTTGACATCTATGAGCAGTTTCAGGAAACATGCTAGGTATTAGCGTGACAAGGTAATAATTGATGTGTTTATATAACTAATAGTTGGGTGGCATGATAGTATATAGTACGACTCAGTTGCAATAGGGTAAAGGTAAAAGAAAGAAATCAAGTAAGAATTCCTTTGGCTATCTTTGGAAACCCTAAATCCAAACGAACGAGTGCTTTGCATACATGGAATCTTCTTAACCTTGATTTTGTTTGACATTATGTGGATATGTACTAGATTCATGAACATGTACTTGACAAGTATATTAGCTAGTCTTTAGTTACAGGTGGATATGTCAAAGGATTGGAGTCCCTTGAGAGATGGTGTGGATATGTTCAATTGCAAGCAATGTGCTTGTCACAACATGATAAGGTAACTAATGTATAGTTATGTGTATTTATACATTGACAGTTATGTGTTTATGGAAATATGATGCAGGGGACTACATGGAAAAGAGAGGTTGCCATGAAATCTTGAAGAATTCTCTGGTTGAGTTTCCTTGGGAACCATGGGGATTGAGTCATGATGTTTGTTGCTAGTTGTGTGCTTTTAGTCTTTTATGATTTGTTGAGATTGATTTGTTGTTATTTTTATGTCTAGTGCAAGGCCTTGCCAGTTTGATTATGGTGTTGTATTATTGTCATTGGTTTTAATGATCTTCTTCTTGTTTGTTTCTTGACTTGCCTTTTTTGTTTGGAGTCTTGGGAATTGGTTAGGAAAGAGGAAAGTTAATGGAAGTCAGGGAGGGATGTGTGGTAGCCAATAGGTAATGTAAGACATTGATGAAGCTTAGTGTATGAGTAAGTGTAGCGGAATGTAAGAATATGACAGCTAGTTGGACTGGTTGGGTCCATTTTGGTAAATGAACGGTGGCAGTATAGTCATGAGAAAGATAATAAGAAAAGGTAAATTAAATGGATCTGAGGTTTTCATTGCCTTGGCTATGAATGGGAATGATTGTTCTCAATGTTGTGCATGGATAAATGAATTCCTCTTAGCCTAGACCTTGTGTTATTTAGTAATTATGTTGTGATCATGATTATGTTGATATTTATACATGTAGGTGCATATGTATGTCATGTGTGAAAGGGTGATCACAAATCATGATTATTTTATGCTAATGTTTATATGTACATATGTATGTATGTATGATGTTGTCTGACAAGATCATTACTATTTTATGATGTATATATGTATCCATGTATCTATGTTACTATCTGACAAGGTTGTCAAGGATCGTTCTTGTGGAAGAATGATGGCTTATGCAGGTTAGTGACACGAATAGGTTCCTAGTCTATGAGGAATCAAGTGGGAAGAGTAGTCATGACAAACAGAAGAGGTCAGCATCATGTGAATATGAATTTACATTGTATGCGTGTATTATGCTTATGCTTATGTTATGGACAGGTTATACCGAGGGATACTTCAGCAAAGTGAAAGCAGTGCGCTCTACGACATGCTAGGACAAGCATGCATAAGACATTGGAACCAAGGTTGCTTAGTAAAGATTCATTCTTGTTTTGTATGTAAGGTACTATTGTTATGCATATGTTGTATATGTTGTACATGTTGTATCTATGATGTTGTGTGCATGTAGTTTTGTGTATACATAGTGTGTGTACATGTTATCTATGCAATGTTATGTACAGGGTGGTATAGATAGTGTTGTAAGAATATTACAAATGCAGCGTTGGGTATAGATGGTGTAGTGTGCATGATGGATATGCGGTGTTGTGTGCATATGGTGTTGTGCACATGTTGGATATGCAATGTTGCGTATAGATGATGCAATGCACATGTTGGAAATGCAGTGCTATGTACAAGTGGTGTTGTGTGCATGTGGTGTTGTGTACATCTTGTAAAAGTGGCGTTGTGTGCACATGATGTTGTGTACATGTCTTGCATGTGGCATTGTGTACATGTGGTGTCATGTACATGTCATCTGTGTGGTACTGTGTACATGTGGTATTGTGTACACGTTGTACATTGGTGCAATGAACATATGGTGTTCTATACACGTTGTGAAAGTGGTTTCATGTACACGTGATGTTGTGCAGACGTTGTGCAGGTGGTGCTTGGTACATTTGGTACTGGTGTACGTGTGGGATTGAGTGCATTTCGTGCATGCTATGTTGCGAACATCCAATACTATGAATGTGTAGCGTGTATTCATGTTTCGTGACATATGAATTCATTGTGTTGCACTCTAGACATGTATTTGTGTTATATTTTACATAAAGTGTAGGTGCATGTACTGTGTTGTACACCAAATGTAGGTGTATGAGTTGTGTTGTATACTAGGTGTAAATTAATGCATTTTGTGGTGTTACATTTTGTGTGCGGATGAATGTCTTCTGATGTACATTGTGCATGTATACATACATACATTGGGTGTAGGTGTATGCGTTGTATGTCAAGTATAGATGAATGCATTTCATGGTGTTGTATGGCATGTGTGGTTGTATGTGTGTGACGCACACTATGCATATGTGCACCTAGTAGAGGAGAAGGCACTGAATGTTTGTTGGGTGTGGCAACCAATCTAGTGTGTGAACAAAAGAAAAAAAAGGTAGAAGTAAGGATCAATGAAGGATAGGAATCGGTATTGTATTTTAGTTTTATTGCACATATGATTTATGATTATGGTCTATGATGATTACATGTGAATTATGATTCTAGTTTATGATGGTTACATGTGATTTATGATTTTGATATATGATGGTTTATTTTTTAGCTAACCTGATGAGATATTTTCATACATGTTGATTTGGTCAAATATGCTAGTTTGACTTGTTGTGACAGGGAGCGAACAAGATTGCAAATGTATCTTATTGATGAGCTACCAATGAGGTATGATGTAAATTTAATTCAATTTATTTTAAATATAATGGAAGTTATGTGCTTGGTATAGGAATGCATGAAATGCCTAGTTGTGTGATTGAAATCGACTGCAAGAATTAACATCATCAACAAAAGGAATTGGAAAATGCAACAGTATGTTGGTAAAGAACTTCAGGAATGGGGCCATTGTGGGACACTAGTACCCAATAGTGTCCATTACTTTCCATGAGAATTCTATGACCAGTATGATGGCTTTGAGGCAGGGATATTCCTTTGTTCTTGTATCTTATGATGTGAGGAAGCCTTGCCAAGGGATGGACTTCCTGGGATGGGGATGTCAGTAGAACTTGGAAGGTGAGTGACTACACTAAAGGGCTGATAAGGTTCCTGAAGGACTGTGTAGCAGAGAAGAGAAGTTCACGGATGGATTTGTTTTGGTCATTAGCATTGCTAGATGGAATCAGATGCACATTGGGGGTGCACCCTAGGACAATGATCCGGTAACTGTTTGCTGAGAGGACAAGTGGCACGGGAAACTAGTGCTAGAAATTGGATGCAGATTTAACTTTGCAATGGATTCTAGAATTCCTAGGAAGGAGGTGAATCCTGGTACTACATTAAGGCTTGAGGTGTGAGCCTATAGATTCCCTTGTTGATTGATATGGCCATCATATTCTCTTATTTATGGTTTAGCAAATGTGCATATGTGTATATGTGGTTATTGTAAATACTGTAATGAGTTATGTTATAAAGCTCCAGTATGTGGTATGATTTTTATTTGGTCATGTTGCCATGATGTTTTTCTTTTGAGTAGGTCATCCATTGTAAATACTGTAATGAGCTATGTTATAAAGCTCCATGGGTAGTATGTTTTGTTTTCAACAATTTTATGGTTATAAGTGTTGTTGAACACAGAGGACAGTGTTCCCCTAAGGGTGGGGGTTCTGTAATAGCCTTGGTGAAAATTTCATGTAAAATATATAAATACCACGGATGATGGGACACATATTCCAAGATAAATGTTGGGCAAGGCATCCTAGTGTGTGTTCATTTGATTATTTATGGCTAAGGAAAATGGCAAAGGAAATGGCTAAGGCATTAAAGAGGCAAAAAGGTATTTTGGCACATTTATTTAGGAAAATAATGGAAATTAGGAGAAAAGGAAGGTGAAAGGTCATGAGTTGCATGTGAAAAGGAAATTTAAGGAAAATAATGGAAAATGAAGAGAATAGAGGCCTCATTCATAAAAAGGCTTCTGAAGATCAATGGGGAAGGCTTGATCAATTTAGCTTTGGTGCTATCTCATTATTCTCTCTCTCTCATACTCTTGGACACTTAGAGTTTACTTGGAGCACTTTGGCATTGGAGCAAGAAAGGAAAAGAAGGCAAGAGGAAGTAAAGATCAATCAAGGAAAGGCAGGATCAAGTAGCTACAATAGGCTTCATTGTAGGTATCAACTTTCATGTGTATTTTCCATGCTATATTTGACATACATGGGATTTCATGTGTTTCTTTTCTAATGTGGCATGGCTTTTTCCAAGCATGACAATATCTTCAACATAGCCTTTCCATTTCCTGATAGTTTTGATGAGATGGGTTCTCTCATGCAGTTTGTGTGGGATGGTTGGATTGGATTCAAATATGAGTGGGGTGTATCTCCTAATTGGAAAACACATGGTGGTAATGGTCCCTGAAATAGACTAAGGACGAATGAAGCCACTGGCCTAGTAACATGTGAACTGAAATGTGGATTGCGGTAAAGCCAGATTGTGTGCCTTGGTGGACCTAGGAATCATTGTTGGTGAAGGGCAGGATATACGGTAAAGCCAAGAGGTGGATATTCTCTATGCCGGTACTATTGATTCCGATATGGAATGCATGGTAAATCCTAGAGAGTATGGCCTGGTGTAGGGCCTAGTGATCCCTGGATTGGAATGTGAATGCACGATAAACCCTGAGATACTAGGAGGCACTCAAATTCCTCATGATGTAGGTAAAGAACTCCAGTGGCATCCACATTGATTGGTGTTTTTTATGTGTTCTATGAGTCCCACATCCATTCTTGGAATATGGCATGGGGGTGATTGGCTGAAGAGAGACTTGGCTACCCCAATCTATGGTCGGGTGGAACGTGGTATTCCCATCTCCACTTGTTTCATTGCATTCATTAATAATAAATTCATTCCCTTGATTTTCATTTGTAAAAGTACTAATGTATACATGGATTTTGATGGTTGATATGCCCATTGTATTTATGTTCCTATTATGTTGGTTATATGTATATTTTGTGACAACAACTATGTATGGATCTCAACATGCTTTTACTTGACACTAAATGGATGATGTATCTATGATCTAATAAATTATAAGGCATAAAATGACATGAGGAAACAATGGTTCATGGTGATTCTCATATAAGTATGAGATCCCTACGCTTACTTCTGTTGTTTACACCTATAGGTTACATGTTGATCATATGTTTGATGAAATGCCTATTATGGATAGTAAGGGTCTTGTTATGGTCTTGTTCATATTATAGCTTTCGGATCCTTGTTTCCTTGTATTCTTATGAATTTTAAGTGATCATTCCATTATGGCAAGTGTCCCAGCCTATGGGCTGAAAAAGGTGGCTCAATTCCCGAAATGCTAGCAAACAGGGAACTAGTTTAAAGACTAACTCTCCTGGGAAGTGTCTAGGGATCGTTATAACTCACCTTGGTAGTGTCTGGGGAGCATTATAACTCACCTAGGAAATGTTTGGGGTGTGTTACTCTGCCCTAAGTTTCTGAAACAGTAGTAGGACCTAGGGACAGGTCGTCTGAGTCGTTTACTTGTCTCAGGAAAGTTTTGTGGATGATGTTGGAGGACTGTCTGTGATTTTATGTCGATTCCACTTCCTTAAGGTCACCTAGGAGGTTGAATCTAATCATAGTAGCCTCTCATCTCATGTTTACCCTAGTTGGCTAGTTGCTCAGGTAAATGTGGGAGGAAGGTTTTACAACAGTTTTACCCAAAACAAAGAATAGAAATGACTCTATCTTAGTTTTGGTGGACATGTTGAGAAAAGCATCCCATTTTATACCATTTAAATATGTAACACCCTCCTCCCACATCTACCCAAGAAATAGGCCAGCCATGGTAAACATGCAATGAGAGGCCACTATGATATGATTCGACCACCTAAGTCACATTAAGGAAGTGGAACCGATAGAAACACACCATACAAACATCCAACATCATCAACAGAACCCTCAGAAGACAAGTCAACCACTTAAACAACCTGTCCCTTGGTCCCACTATTGTTTTAGGTCTCTTGGGCCATAGTCACTCTCATGTTATGGGCAAGGGAGTGACCAAAAACCTAAATTCACTCTCACAGGCCTGCCTTCCAGTGACTATGGACCAGAATTATCAGTGTTTTGCTAATGACTCCGAGATTTGAGCCAATTTTTGAGGACCATAGCCCAGGTCACTACCAACAACTGAGTCGTCTCTTCAGATCAGTAATTTAACATGGAAATAACAACATTAAAGAAAATACTTGTTCAATACGTTGACTGGACCCCTACTAGCCATGATAGGCATTTCTTCAAACATATCATCGACATGTAATCTACAGGTATAAAAAACAGAGTTAAGTGTAGGGATCTCATACTTATCTGAGAATCGGTATGAACCATGGTTCCCTTATTCCATTTGTTGCATTTTCATATATTCGGTAATAGACACATTATCCATTCACATACAATTAAAAACATGTTGAAATCCATACTTAAATGCTATCATAAATTGTACATATAACCATTATAATATGGATAGAAATACAATAAATATATCAGCCACCAAATCCATAAATACATCAATACCTTAACACATGAGAATCAAGGGAAAGTATTTCTCATTAATGAATGCAATGAACCAACCGAAGATGGGACTACCATGTTCAACCCGACCATAGAATGGCTAATCAAAATCTCCCTTCAGTAATTCACCCTTGTGACATATTCTAAGCATGAATGTGGGATCTCATAAAACACATCAATCAAAACACATCCAAGGCTTCCAGAGGCCATCCACCTCAACCCATCAAACATTTATTCCACCTCATGGTTGGACATAACAAAACCATCTTCAGATTGGTCTCCATGCAAACCTTCCAAGGATTCCAGAGCATTTGTTCCAACTAAGGCTTCTAGGACTAGTAACTCAACCCACCAAGGGATTCTGGAGAATTTTTCCAACCAATGCTTCCATGACTAGTAACTCAACCTAAGTTGTTATAGGGCTTCTAGAGAATTTGTCCAACCAGGGCTTCCAGGAACTAATAACTCAACCCAAGCTAAGGAATTATGAGAACCAACCAAAAACAAATCATGAAATTAAACCCACAATCACCATGGCTATCCATGAAATGAAAATTCTAGGCAACCCACTGTCAATCTAGGCAACCTCCATGCCAATGGTAGATCATGACCAAGAATCCACATGTGTATTCCATGCATGTCCAAACTAGTGAAGAAATCATACATGCAACTCGTTACTTGCAAGAAAATCTAATTTAGTTGTTGATGCCGAAGCCTTCTTGTGCATTCCTACTCTTCCTTTGCCTTCTTGCTCCAAAAGTCCAAGTATGCCACACCCTCCAAGAGTGCTCCAAGAAAACTCTAAGTATCCAAGAGTATGAGAGAGAGAGAGAATAATGAGAGAGAGCTCCAACACTAAACTGACAAAAGGTAACCAACTGATCCTCATAAGCCTTTTTATGATTGAGGCCTCTATTTCTTCATTTTCCATTATTTTCCTTCATTTTCCTCCTCACATGCAACCTGTGACCTTTCACCTCCCTTTTCTCCTAATTTCCGTTATTTTCATAAATAAATGTGTCAAAAAATACCAATTTTCCTTTCCAAAGCCTTAGCTGTTGCCTTTGCCAATTTCCTTAGCCATAAACAACCAAATGGACACCCCTCTAGGATGTCTTGCCAAACATTCAACTTGGAATAAGTGTCTCAGTCATCTGTGGTTATTGTTTTTAACATTTATTACATGGAATTTTCACCAGGGTTGTTACAAAATATACATACAAAGCCATTGAAATTGTAGATATATTCATGAAGGAAGTTTTTTGATTACATGGGATACCATGGATAGTGATTTCCGACAAAGATGTAAAATTCACATCAGCATCCTGAAAGGCCCTTTTTATAGGTTTGGATACAAAATTAAATTCAGGACCACATACCACCCTCAGACTAAGTGTGTTAATTATGTTGTGAATGTATGTAATGCAACAATGAACTAAGTGGGAAGAATACCTTCAATTAGTTGAATTTTATTATAATAAAAACTACCATGAGTCCTTAGGAATGAGTCCTTTTGAGGTATTGTATGAGAGGAAATGTGGAATACCCACTAACTAGTATAATCCTGAAGATAAACTATTGTTGGGACCCAACATGTTAGCTGAAATGGATAGGGCAGTAACGAAAGTTCAACAAAATTTAAAGCTTGCCAAAGATAAGCAGAAGATTGATCCGAATTGGATCCATGAAAAATAATCAAAGTACCAAGACTATATCAAATCAGGACAAAACTTCAAACCCAAGAGTGCAAAGCGATCAGAAATACCTCTGAACAGTGGCAGTTGGCAGCTAGCGAGGAACGACGAGGACCTCGGTCAAAGCGCGTTGACCGAGGCCCATGGAGACTGCGCAGGAGGCCAAACTGGAACTTGGCAATCTCGGATCGGGAAAAGGAGGCAGTTTTTGATCGCGCATCACTGGGAAAAACCCCTCAAGAAGGAAAGGCCTCGAAGCGCTCGATCACATGGAAGCCGGGAAAATAGTGGGGAAAGCGCTAAAGGCTAAAGGCAGGACCCACGCTCCAAAACCGATGGTATATCGATGGCACCCTTGGGCGGTAAGCGTATTTGGATGAAACTTGGTGATTCCATTTAGCACTCGACGCATGGCAAGTAGATGAGAGAGAAAACCACCGTTCATCGCATGCTAATGGTTGAGCAAGTCAACCACACGAAATGAGCGAATGACGTTGGATCTAGAGGCTCCAGATCTAACGGTTGAGAATGCACCAGATGAAAGAACTAGATTTAATAGGGGATTAAGCCACGATCTATAAGGATTTGAGGTCTGATTTGACCACCGAGTTGGCAGATGACTCATTCCATGATGTAACTGAAGAACCGAACCAATGAGAAAAATCTGGCACAATTCGAAGGAGGACAAGTGGCCACTCCCTGTGAGACGATGACCACGATGCAGAGATAGGGAACTCCAAGTGAGCAGCAACAGGCGACCTGACGCGGGAAGAAGAGGAAGTGAACAGTCATGAGATCGACTGGCTTTAAAGTCGTGAATGGAGACAGAGAACAAGAGACACTGAAAGGAAAAAACCAGAGAGAAGAAGACAAAGGTAGAGAAAAGGAAAGACAGTGAAGCAAAAAGCAGAAAGATAGAGGGCCAAGCTAACCATAGGTAGCATCAAGCACCAGAGAGCTTGAGAGGTTCAAGCCATCCCTAAGAGGATCTATTGGGAACTGATCACCACATTGGGCTCCTCCCATTAAAGACCCGAGAGGTCAAGAGCTGGTAAGGAAAAGAGTCTATGCACTCTAGTGGCTTGGGGGATCCAAGAACCACCCTACCAAACATTCTTCTGTTTCAGGAGACTCAATCTGAGCTCCTCATTGTAATTCTCTGCTTTAAAGACATAATAAAAGAAGGCCACCACTGAAAGTTGGACCGGAGACCTAGCCCTGGAAGATAGGGTGAACTCCTTATTAATTTTTTGTGTTCTTGTATTTTCTTACTGTGTTTCTTTGCTATTTTCCATTTCTAGTGTCTGTGTATTTTGCAACCTGATCGATCCATTGCCTAAAATAACATAGACACACACCAGCACATGAGTCTATAATACCTTCATTCAATAATTCTTTAACTGAAATCACTCAAAGGGTGATTATCAGATCAAGTGGTATCAGAGCTTTAGCCTGTTAAGGTTAGACAAGCTTTTGTTGGTTTAGTTGTTGAATGCTCACTAGATCAAAGTTCAAATTAGGAGAAGGACAGTTGGTCGAAACTAATCCTGAAATTGGGAGAGTCTATCCTCAGAAGACAATGTCAGAGGAAGGTCCTATGGGTCTAGACCCTCAATTCATAGAAAGTTTCCTATCCATAAAGTCCATGGTAGAAGAGATGTATAGGGACTTTAGAAAACATAGGGATGAATATTCATCAGGCTCTAAACAGGACAAAGGAGAAGATGAGTCTCACTCCCATGACCACTCAAAAGGAAAGAGGAAAGGGGAAAGCTTTGTCACACCTCCTAATAGCCCTGTACATAACAAGAAAGCATCTTTGATCAAGCTAGATGTTGAATTTTATTTGCCTATATATGATGGTGAGTTAAATGCAGAAAAGTTGGACAATTGGATTAGACAAATTGATGTGTATTGTAAAGCGTAGAACATCGACTCAGACAAGAGCAAGATTCATCTAGAAAGCCTATGCCTTGGAGGCACTGCCTTGGTTTGGTGGGATGGCAAAACCCAAGCTGGCATCAAAAGACATGGTAAGACCATCTCTGTCTGGAGTGAATTTGTGTCTGCAATCAAAAAGTAGTTCTATCCATTGGCCTACATGCAACAAGCCATGATGAGTTGGAAAACTCTTCGACAGTTGAAAGGGAAAAGGGTGCAAGGGTACACTCAGGAATTTAGAAAGAGAGCATTGATTCTAGGAATCTCATTAGACTCACCAGAGACTCTGTTGAAGTACATTGGGGGTCTACACAGCTACATGAGGCACACCATCCTCATGTTTAATCCCACTAGTATAGATGAGGTATCTGTACAAGCTACTCATCTAGAAGCTAGAGGAAAGAATGGAAATCTAGAAGTTGGGGGACCATCCCAAGCCATTGCAAGCAAGAGAAAGGAGAAAGGAAAGCAAAAGTGGAAAGCAAGGAAGGCTAACACTCCACAGAAAAGAAAAGCTTCATGCACTCACTTTAAAAAGGATGGGCATGATGATGAGCATTGTTGGATTCTGCATCTAGAGCTGAGACCTAAGAAGTTCAAGGGAAAGAAGAAGAAGACTGTTGCAGCTATTGAGAAAGATTTGGGGTCAAAATCGGGAGATGAAACAACCATTGTAGCCATAGGTGTAAAAGGTAAGAATTTTGAAGCATCTACTAGTAATTCTACACAATCTATTACTGATGAAGAAAATGAGAGAAAAAGACATGAGATTTTCCATATTCGAGTTATTTCCAAACATCAAGAGATGATACTTTGTTTGATAGTGGCTCACAATTAAATTTAATTTCTCAAGCAATTGTAAAGAAATTGGGATTAGCAACTACACCTCACAAGAAACCATACCCATTAGGATGGTTGAATGATAAAGCACAACTACAAGTGACTAGACAGTGCAAACTCGAGTTTTCTTTTGGGTCAACATTTGTAGATGAGGTTGAGTTAGACATAATTCCCTTGGATATATGTGGAATTGTTTTAGGAAGTCCTTACTTGTATGATAGAAAAGCTATTTTCTATAGAGCTGAGAACAAGTATCTACTTGTTAAAGATGGAATCGAATACTTTGTAAGAGCTCATAATCTCAAGAATAATTATACTCTCATAAACTCAGGGCAGATGAAGAGAATGATAAATTCATGCAAACAATTCTTACTGATGGTTGTAAAGGAAAAGAAACCTGATAAAACCAATGTATTTGAGGGTTGTAATGCTAAACAACAAGTTGATTTAGAAAAGGTTGTTTCAGAGTATGATATCTTGTTTCAAGAACCTAAATGTCTACCACCCAAAAAGGAAATAGTGCACGATGTTATTTTGCAGCAAGATGCTCCTTTGCTTAACATTGGAATGTACAGGTTGTCTGCTTTAGAGAATGTTGAAATCAAGAAGCAAGTGCAGGAGTTGCTCGAGAAGGGGTTCATTAGACCTAGCACATCACCATGTGGGTCACCAATTGTTTTGGTGAGAAAAAGATGGCTTGTGGAGAATGTGCATTGATTACCAAGCACTCAATAAGATAACAATCAAAAATTGTTATCCCCTTCCTTGCATAGATGATATTTTAGATCAATTGAAGGAAGTTGTTTATTTCACAAACATAGACTTGCACAGTGGATACCATCAAGTCAGAGTTGCAGAACAAGATGCATGGAAGACATCTTTCAAAACAAAGCAGGGATTGTATGAGTGGTTGGTTATGCCTTTTGGATTAACTAATGCTCTTGCTACTTTCATGAGATTAATGAATGATGTACTCAGACCTTTTCTTGATGATTTTGATATTGTGTATCTGGATGATATTCTGATTTTTAGTAACACGTGGGAATAACACTTAAAGCATGTTAAGAAGACACTAGATGTTTTGAAAAGAGAAAAACTTCATGTTAAACTCTCAAAATGTGAATTTGGTAAAACATCTCTAAATTATTTGGGTCATATAGTAGGGGGTGGTGAATTGAAGATAGATCCCTCTAAGGTGGAAATCATTGTGAACTGGCCTAAACCCAAGTCTGCTACAGAAGTGAGAAGCTTCTTAGGGGCAGCACAATATTGGAGGAAGTTCATTTCTAACTTTTCCTCAATTGCAACTCCCTTACATGCTTTAACAGGATTGAACAAGGTGTTTAAGTGGGGAGGCAAACATCAAAAAGCCTTTGACACCTTGAAAGAAAAGATTAGTACAGCACCTATACTAGCACTACCTGATCTGCAAAGACCATTTGAGATCCAAATAGATGTCAGTGACTGCCATGGGAGCAGTGTTGACACAGCACGGTAAACCCATATGTGATCATTCTGAGACTTTTAATCCTGAAGTAGTTAACTATCCTACATATGATAAAGAATTGTATGCATTAGTTTAGAGTGTGAAAAAGTGGAAACATTACTTAATGGGAAAAGAGACAGTAATACATACTCATCATCAACCACTTCAATATCTACACTCCCAAACTAAGTTGCAGCAATCAAGACACTATAGATGGATGGGTTTTCTACAACAATTTCATTTAGTCATCAGATATAAAAAGGGCATACACAATAAAGTTGCAGACATGTTATCTAGACCCATTATAAATGCATCTACTATACTTAAGCATAATTCTGTGCTACATGAAAGCGACACTAAACAGTATACTCAAGATATAGACTTTAAAGATGTATATGCAACTTTGAGTCAAGGAAAATGAGTAGAAGAATTGGATTATCATGTAAAGGACTGACTCTTATACCATTGTGGGAAACTCTGCATTCCACAAAGTAAGAGAGTAAAGATAATTAGAGAAGCACACACTTCTCTAATATCAGGTCACTTTGGGGTAAGTAAAACAGTTGCACAGTTGCAGAGATTTTGTTATTGGCCAAAAATGAATGAGACAATTTCTAGATATGTAAGAGGATGCACTATGTGTACTAAAAGCAAGCACAACAACAGAAAAATAGGCTTGTACACTCCATTACTAGTACCTTCTCACCCATGGGAAAGTGTTTCCATGGATTTTGTTGGAGGACTGCCTAAATCTAGGAAAGGTCATGATTATCTATATGTTGTTGTGGATATGTTCAACAAAATGTGTATTTTGATATCTTTTAATAAATAGATTACGGCTGAACAAATTGCAAAACTGTTCTTTGAACATGTATGGGTTCATTTTGGGTTACCCACTTCCATTGTATCTGATCGAGACATGCGATTTGTGGGGAAGTTTTGGTCAAGCCTGTGGGAACTAATGGACACCAAACTGAAGAAGAGAACATCTTTTCATCCACAAACAGATGGCCAAATAGAAGTAGTTAGCAGGACAGTGATCCAGTTACTCAGAGGATATTGCAGCAAACATCCTAAGCTTTGGGATGAACATTTGTGTTATGTGCAGCATGCTTACAACAGAGCAAAACATTCTTCTACACAAAGATCTCCTTTTGATACTTGTTTTGGTTTCACACCAAGGTCTCCTTTGGATTTTGTCTTTGGTAAAGATACCTTAGTTGAGGGACACAGTTATGTGGACAGGGCAACTAGGTTCATTGAACAAATCCAGGAGATCCACCAAGCAGTACAGGGATAGTTGGGAAAGAGCCAAGCCAAGGCATGAAAAGCATCGGATGGAGCATAGTTTCCAAGTTGGTGAGCAGGTCTAGTTGTATATAAACAAGGATAGGATGCAAGGTGAAGGTAAAAAGCTAAATCCTATCAGGTATGGAACTTTCAAAATACTTGAGAAGATTGGTGAAAATGATTTTCACCTGAATCTACCAGCTTACATGCACATATACTTAGTTGTAAATGCAGATTGCTTGAGATTGTTTGAACCCTCTCTAATTGAGGATCCCGAAGAGTAGATTCAATTGCCTTCTATTGATGACCTGCTACCTGAATATCTTAATGAATTGCAGGAAGACACAGTTCTGGACAAGATGGTGAGGACGACGTGTAGAGGAGATGTTGAGTACTTCAGAGTAGGGCTCAAGGGTTCAAATCCGAGCAGTGCAAAGTGGAATTAGATTGGACAAGTGAGATAGCAATACCCTCACTTAGTCGATGCTTGAAAACCAACTTTTGGTGGCCCAAAATCTTTTTCAGTGGGAAGGCCGTGATCCGAATTGGATCCATGAAAAATAATCAAAGTACCATGACTATATCAAATCAGGACAAAAATTCAAATTCAAGAGCACAGAGCGATCAGAAATACCTCTGAATAGTCACAGTTGGCAACCAACGAGGAATGACGAGGACCTCGGTCAAAGCACGCTGACCGAGGCCCATGGAAACTGCGCAAGAGACAAAACTAGCACTTGGGAAGCCTGGATCAGGAAAAGGAGGTAGTTTTTTATCACGCATTGTAAGGAAAATCCCCTTGAGAAGGAAAGGCCCCGAAGCCAGGAAAGCCATGGGGAAAGTGCTAAAGGCTAAAGGCGGGACCCATGCTCCAAAACCGGTGGTATATCAGGGGCACCCTTGAGCGATAAGCAGATTTGGCTGAAACCTAGCGATTCCATTCAGCACCCAACGCATGGTAGGTGGATGAGAGAGAAAACCATCGTTCATTGCATGCTAATGGTCGACCAAGTCAACTGTGTGAAATGAGTTAATGATGTTGGATTTGGAGGCTCCAGATCTAATGGCTGAGAATGTGCTCGATGAAAGAACTGGATTTGACAAGGGATTAAGCTGCGATCTATAAGTATTTGAGGTCCGATTTGACTGCCGAGTTGGCAAATGACTCATTCCACGATGTAACCGAAGAACCAAACTGACGAGGAAAAGTTGGCGCAGTTCGAAGGAGGACAAGTGGCCACTCCTTGTGAGCCAATGACCATGATGCAGAGACAGGGAACTCCAAACAAGCAGCGGCAGGCGACCCGATGGAGGAAGAAGAGGAAGCAAACAATCATGAGATCGACTGGCTCTAAAGCCATGAACAGAGGCAGAGAAAAAGAGACACTGAAAGGACACCAAAAGGAAGAAACCAGAGAGAAGAAGACAAAGATAGAGAAAAGGAAAGACAGTGAAGCAAAAAGCAGAAAGGTAGAGGGTCGAGCTGACCACAGGCAGCATCGAGCACCAGATAGCTTGAAAGGTTCAAGCCATCCATGAGAGGATCTGTCAAGAATTGAGCACCACATTGGGCTCCTCCCATTAAAGACTAGAGACGTCAAGAGCTGGTAAGGAAAAGAGTCTGTGCACTCTAGTGGCTTGGGGGATTCAATAACCACCCTACCAAACATTGTTTTGTTTCAGGAGACTCAATTTGAGCTCCTCATTGTAATTTTCTGCTTTAAAGACACAATAAAAGAAGGCCACCACTGAAAGCTAAACCGAAGATGTAGCCCTAGAGGATAGGGTGAAATCCTTATTAACTTGTTGTGTTTTTGTATTTGCTTACTTTGCTTCTTTGTTGTTTTCCATTTCCAGTGTTTGTGTATTTCGCAATCTGATCGATTTGTTGCCTAAAATAACATAGACACACACCAGCACATGAGTCTGTAGTACCTTCATTCAATAATTATTTAACTAAAATCACTCAAAGGGTGATTATCAGATCAAAGGCATATGCAGATAGAAAGAGGAATTACAAATAATTCTAATTAGGGGATCATGTTTACATCGCAGTCAAAGCAAAAATAAATACTTTGTGGTGGGGTAGTTGTGCCAAATTATCACTCATATTTGTGGACCTTTCCAAATCCTAGAAAGAATCAGGCCAGTAGCCTATCGGTTTTTATTACCTAGTCACATTCAGGTTCATAATGTGTTACACATATCCTTATTTAGAATGTATGTGTATGATCCTAGACATGTGATTAGCTAGCAATAGGTGCAGGTAATTAAGAAAGAGAATTTCTTATTTCAACATTTTATATATATATAGATATATATATATATGAGTGTCATAAACTAATGATATATTGCAATTATGATACAGGTCGAGTCAGATGATGAATTTTTGGTAGAGCCTCTACGTATTCTCGAGCAGAGAGAAATAATGTTACGGAAGCAAGAAATCACACAGGTTAAGGTGCAATGGAATCATTTTGGCCCATAGGAGACCACCTGAGAGGATAAAGACTTCATGTTAAAATCCCATCCTGAATTATTCCAAAGGGATGGAGTAAACACCGAGGATGGTGTTGCGCATAATGGGGTGGGAGATATAACCCCCATGATGCATAAGTTACCATAATTACTTTTACTTTTACTTTTAATTATCTCTGTACTTTTTATTTTCATATATTGGATGGAAATTGTGGCTCAGGAAGAGCCTGGTATACTTTATATTAAAACTTTGACTGGAAATAAAATATGTGTTTTGAAAATAATAAGAAAGACCAAGAATAACGAATACCAAAACTCCTGACAGTTAAACAACTATCACCTTCTTTCTCTCCCTAGAGAAAGGAAAAGGAAAAAGAATCCAATCTCAAAGAGAGGATAAAGCGAGAACTGGAAGGTGAAACAGAAGAAAAAAACCTATAGAAGTTCTATAAGGGGGCAGAGCGTTGCAAGATTTGAGGTGTTTATGAACTAGACACCAAGCTAGAAAAACCCTCAATTAAGGAACCTTGGGGAAGGCTAATTCTGAACTGGGCTGGTAAAGTCCTGAGGTTAAAAAATAGACCAACTCAATGGTTAGATTTTGTGACTGTCTGGAGGAAGGAAGCTCAAGGGAGAGTCAAGACGTCATTTCTAGACTCGTGGTTGGGAGGCTTCGTTTTCTTAGCTTCTAGACAACTATCAAAACAAATATAGATAAGTTGTTCCTACAAGTTCCATTTAAATATTTAAATGAGTAGGAAACTCTATGCAATAGTATAATTTTCTGTTTATTTCTATTCTTGAAGATTGTAGACTAGCTAGTAGTAAAGAAGTGGTTATTTGTTATTATAAGACCAATCTAAGAACGATATTTTCTATTTACTATCATCCTTGGGATTATGAGTCATGAAGTATCTAACAGCTAGTATTTTTTTTTTTGAAGTTATAAGCATTGCTAATAAAGACTTGTGTGAAGGGATAAACCCTATGTATCATAATTGTGTACTGAAAAATAATATTAGGTGACATATGCAATAAGGAACCTATTTAATAGCATGTCGAGCAATGAGATAATTATTATAATAAATTGACACTTAGAGACGAAACTCAGTTATGTTAACATCTTACTTTTACGAAATTCGGTATGGTTAGCCACAAGTGATGAGCCCAAGCTCTGCCAAGAGTAGTCCAGTGACCAAGGAAAAAATTGAATTAAATACCCTTAGGGCCAAGCAAATTGGTCTCGGTGTACCCAGGTTCTGTTCTCGGTTGGGTACAGACAATACTTAGCATCATTTAAAATAAATCAAAGAATATATAGTAATTAGACATGTGTTCATCTCTTGTTTACACAGTCATATTCAGCCAAGCAGAATGTTGAGGCCTATAGAAGAATACTAAATACCAGAGCTAAATCGTTCATGGAAACATATAATACCAATTGATTACAAACGCTTGGACAATGATATAAGCAAAATAACCATACTGGGAATGCGCCTTATTAAACTACATACAGTTTCATATTCAAGTATAAATCCATGACCCAAATGATAAGCAGGATGTAAACCATGACCAAGATTAAACAACTAACAAGAGTTATAGCTATAGATAAGTATGAGTTAGAAGTAAAAAAAATTCTCAACGAAGAGCTTCATTTAAGAATTTCTAAACGTCCACTTTGATTTTCCTAATTAGCTTGTTCCAAAAGAAGAATTAAAAAGAACATTGTCGAGACTATGATGGATGAGTTGGGCATGTCTGCACGTTACAAACGCTTCATAAAATTGATTTATACTCATGAAAAATAGTAAATAAAGGACCGATAAACATTCATTTTTCCCACTATTGGACAGAAATAGTTCATGGTCTGAGGAAAGACTACCAAACAGGGTCAAAGGAAGGGTTTGAGGCGACCATGATAGAGGAAATGCAAGTATGAAGAAAACCTAGAAATGGAGCCAAGAAACCCCAAATTAAAACCTGCAATAGATGGTCAACCAAGATCGAAGTTAGACCCAGTAATCTAAAACATAAAACTAACCTCTAAAGGAAATAAGTGTCTATGTTATGTAGTATTCTTCTCGAAGGTGTACGAAAAGGAACCACTTTAGGATGTGGATAAAAAACAACCCTAACTATGAAAATGGTTGTTAAACAATATGGATCTGCAACAAATGATAGAAACAAAACCTACCAAAGCCCTGATTTACGCAACAGAACTAGTTAACAATAAGATGGAATAGTAATAAGTGCAAGTAACTCCAATAATCGAATGGAAACTAGATATATAAAGAATATATTTTATTAAACAACACGTGAAGGGAACAAATAATGTTACCAATCCCCCTCTATGGGATGGGTTCTTCACTATCATCAAATATCTTCAGCTTTTGTAGAGTCTCTCTCCTCTATAATGTGTAAAACCCAGCAAACAAAATGTTTGAGCTCAATGAGAACTCAAATGAAAAAGAAGATGTTGTGCGACAATGATAATAATCAATGCTACAACAATGAGTGCAACAATGAAAATAATCAAAAGTCAAGAATGAATGGAAAAACCTTCTATTTATAACAAAATATTAGGTCATCCTCGAATAATGAACAATAATAAAATATTATTAACCCCATTCTAGGATTAACCATTTGAAATATTTTATTATATTTAGTTTGGAGGGAAAAAATATTTAAACTTTTATATAGAAATAATAAATAAATAAATGATTTATTTATCATCTCAAGAAATATGGTTAAGGAATAATAATAAAAATAATGATTTATTTAAGTATTCCTAGGGGATTTAGTCAAACTTGACAAGGAATAATAACTAATTAGTGATTAACTAACTATTCCTAGAGAAAAATAAGATAATTAATGATTTATCTATTTATTTCTCATAACTGGGTCAAATTTGACAAGGAATATTAATTAAACAATGGTTTAATTAATTATTCCTACAAAATAATTAAATAAATAGTGATTTATTTCATTATTCTTCATGGGTTTAATTATAAATGACTTAACAAATGTTATTTATTAAGTAATTTATCACACTGAAATCAATTTTACTATAGTAAAATTGGCCCTACATAGTGTACTTCGACCCATCTAGTAAATTATGGCTAGAGGATCAATTTTTTGTGATAACAAATTGCCCCCCCAATGTACGAGTGTTAGGAGAAAATCATATGACCGAAGTACATTGTAAGGACACAATCACTAGACAATGAAGTTTAGTCAGAGAAAAAGAGAGAGAGAGAGACCAATGGAGCTGAAGCGAAAGAGGATGGTGATAGAGGGGGAAAGACCAATGCAAGTCTCATTTTATGTTGTGGTACTAAATCTCAGTGAGGTGGGGGAGGCATACCTATACCCACCGAGATAAATTAGTACAAAAATAATGATGCGCTTAGAAACATGAAACTGAGCAATAAAATACATGTTGAATGGTACATGACACGCTAGCATAAATGAGACAAAAAATAATACAATGTGTCCCATATACATAATGCACCTGGAAAAACATGAGCCATGATTTGTTAGAAAATTATATATTACACAGTAATGGAACACATAAAATATCGCAGAAATATAAACGTAGAAAACGCATAAGAGAGACACAGATATACGTGGTTCACCCAGTTTGGGCTACGTCCACGGAGAAACAGCTAGTCCTTCCTTTTATATTATCTAACAAACTTAAGAAATACAACCTACAATAGATCCGTTGTAACACCCTCTTCACTCTCAATCTCCTCTCTCTTCCTCAGTCAGAATACCGATATATATAGACGCAATACAATTCCCTCATATATAGAGAGGGGTTTCCTTCTAGGGCAAAAAAAACATAAACTAAACATAACTTCTACCGTCAGATCATCTGCCTAATGAACAGCCCAGACTGACTAGAAATTACTAGACTTTTACAAGGCAATTTTACATCTACTTTTAGCTTCGGGGTGACCCCTGGCCCCCCCCCCCCCCCCCCCCCGCGTGGAAGGGTGTACAGTCTTCCTAGGGTATACATCTGGCTGAAATCTTTGAATACAGAAGATAGTCAGGCTCCACACCCAACAATCTCTCACTTGGAGACTGATTATAGCAACTCCACCGCTGCTTCATTTGCTAGACAATGACTCCACTTTGGACCTGGTTGTTTTGCATATTCTTCATCATACTTGAAGACTAATTGACATTGAGCAAATTCTCAGTTTCTCCCTGGTTACAACTTGTGTTAACATATCTGTAGGATTTTGGATAGTGTGTATATTTTCTAGCTTCAATTGTCCATCTTCTAATGTTAACCGTATGAAATGGTATTTGAGCTATATATGTTTAGTCTTGGAATGAAATGCAGAGTTCTTTGCAAGATGTATGGCACTCTGGCTGTCACTGTATAACCTGCCCAACTCCAGAATTTTACCCAGTTCATCTAGAAACATTTGTAACCAAATAATTTCTTTACTAGCCTCTATAGCAACAACATACTCTGCTTCTGTTGTTGAGAGTGCAATAAAACTTTGTAGTTTTGAGACCCAACTGACAATTGTTCCACCTACATTAAACACATATCCTGTAGTGCTCCTCTTGTTATCTCTGTCACCTACCATATCTGCATCAACATATCCCTGTAGAGAAATGTTTGAACCACCAAAGTATAATGCTTGATTTGTGGTACCTCTCAAATACCTGAGAATCCAGTTCACTACCATCCAATGTTCTTTTCTTGGCTTGTTCATGTACCTGCTTACAACTCCCACTGCATGTGCAATATCAGGCCTTGTGTAGACAATTGCATACATTAAGCTTCCAACTGCTGATGCATATGGAACTTTAGACATATTAGCCATTTCTTCCTAAATCTTGGGACACACCTCCTTACTTAATTTGAAATGGCTAGCTAAAGGTATACCAACCAGTTTTGCATTATGCATATTAAACCTTTTCAATGCCTTTTCTATGTACTCATTTTGAGACAATGTTAATTTTTTATTCTTCCTGTCTCTAGTTATTCTCATACCAAGGATTTGTTTTGCAGCACCCAAATCCTTCATTGCAAATGAGTTTGCAAATTTCCTTTTGAGCACATTTATTTCTTGCATGTTAGAAACTGCAACAAGCATGTCATCTACATACAATAACAATATAATATAACTGCCATCATTTTTCCTTTTGAGATAAACACAATGGTCAGAGTGACATCTAGTATAACCTTGTTCAGACATAAACCTGTCAAATTTTAGATACCACTGCCTTGGAGCATGTTTTAAGCCATACAACCTCTTCTTCAACCTGCATACTAGTTTCTCCTTCCCTTTTACCTCATATCCTTGTGGTTGCTGCATATATATCTCTTCCTCCAAATCCCCATGGAGAAAGGTTGTCTTTACATCTAACTACTCAAGATGTAAATCTTCAGTATCTACTAGACTTAGAATAGTTATGATTGAAGTTATTTTCACAACAAGAGAAAATATCTCATCAAATTCTATACCCATTTTATGCGCAAAGCCTTTCACCACAAGTCTAGCTTTATACCTTTTCTACCTCCATCTTCTTCCTTCAACTTGTAAACCCATTTATTCTGCAATGTCGTTTTACCTGCAGGAAACCTTACTAAGTCCCAAGTCTAGTTATGTGCTAAGGAGTCCATCTCTTCTTTCATGTCTTGCTCCCACTTCTTCCTAGTTTCTACCTGCACTGCTTCTTCATAACATTCGGGTTCACTAGAATCAGTCAACAATACATAATATAATGAAGGAGAGTATCATTCAAGGGGCCCACTTATCCTGGTAGATCTTCCAACACCACTTTCAAGTGTTTGAGGTGCTTGTTGCTTTTGTGGTTGTTGTTCTAGTTGTTGATGATTTTCAAGCACTATCACTTTTCCTGTGATTTCATCAAGCACTGTGTATTCTCTATTTTCTTTTTCCTGTTTCTTTTCCTACAACTAATTCTTATACAAGACCTTTTCATTGAATATTACATCTTTTCTCCTAATGATTTTGTGATTTTCATAATCATATAAGCGATAACCAAAAGCATTAACACCATATCCAATAAAGGTACATTTGTTTGATTTTTCCTCAAGCTGTGTTCTATTTTCTTTGTTAATGTGGACAAAGGATTCACAACCAAAAGTCTTTAAACAAGAGTAGTTTACCTTTTTACCTGTCCATGCCTCCTTTGGAATACCACCGTCCAAAGAACTTGAAGTTCCTCTATTTATTAGATAAACAGTAGTATCTATAGCATCTGCCCAAAATTGTAAATGCAATCCTACATGCAATCTCACGCACCTTGCACACTCCATGATTGTCATGTTCATCCTTTCTGATATGCCATTTTCTTGTGGTGTTCTTGCAACTGTCTTCTCTCTACAAATTCCATTTTCTGAATAGTACCTATCAAACTCTTTGCTGCAATATTCACCTCCATTATCTTATCTAAGACACTTCAACCTTTTTCCTGTCTCATTTTCAACCAAAGCTTTCCATTCCTTGAAAGTATCAAATACATCAGATTTATTTCGAATACAATAAATCCAGGTTTTTGTGGTTGCATCATCAATAAAAGTAACATAATAATGAGAGCCACCAAGAGATGATACTTGAGTAGGTCCCCATACATTTGTATGCACAAGCTCTAATTGTTTGCTCTTATTTTCTTTCCCAACTCTAAGGAATCTGACTCTCTTCTGTTTTCCATAAACACAATTTTCACAAAATTTTAAATCAACATGCTTCAAACCTAGAACATATTTCTTAAGTGAAGAATATGCATCCCCTTCTCACTCATGTGCCCGAGCCTATGATGCCACAATGCCATATCTTCTCCTGTAGAGTTTAAAGCATTAACATAATTAGAAATACCATTGCATAAATACAATGTACCAACCTTTCCTCCTTTCGCTATTACCAGAGATCCTTTAGTGACCTTCCTAGTTTTATCTGTGAAAGTAGTTATGCAAACTTCACCTCCCAACTGCCCTGTTGAAATTAGATTTTTCTTCAGATCTGGAATATGCCTTACCTCCTTCAAAGGCCACTGATTTCCATTTTGTTGTTTTATGAAAACTGTACCCATTCCAATGATTTTATAGGGTTTATCATCACCCAATCGAACATGTCCAAAATCTCCTTGAACATAATCATGAAAATGTTTCCTATCAGGTGTGGCATGGAATGAGGCCCCTGAATCTACCACCCAGGCATAAATAATATTTTCTAATGAAAGAATCAAAGCATCTTACAACACATCCCCTGTTACATTCGGTTCATGATTTTTTTCTTGTTGTGCGTCTCCTTCTTTTCCCTTCCAAGACTTGCAATATTTCTTCAGGTGTCATTTCTTCCCACATTTCTAGCACACTATCCATGACCTAGACTTGGATCTTCCTTTTCTTCACTTAATACGATATCCTGAGCTCTTTCATATTTCCATATTTCTGCCCCTAGTCTCTGGAGTCAAAGCATTACCTGATGTCTCACCAGAGCTTTTCCATCGGATTTCCTCGCTAAGGATTGCACCGACAACATCATCAAACTTTAAAGTACTAGACCTAGAGACAAAGTCACCAATGGCCATAACTAAACCATTCCAACTTTTTGGAAATGAGCACAAATATAACAGAGCCCTAACTTCATCATCAAAATTTACCCCTACAGAACTTAAATGACTTGTAACTGTATTAAAATCATTTAAATGGTCTACAATAGATCCACCTTATGACATCTTCATATTAAATAAATGCTTCATAAGAAATACCTTATTTGAGGCTGAGGGTTTTTCACATAGTTTGGCCAATGCTGACACTAAACCCTCTATTGTCGTTTCCTTTCAAATATTAAACGCTACCAATGCCGCTAGGCACAGCCGTATTGTTCCAAGTGCCTTTCTATTGAGAATATCCCATTTTGTGTATGTCATACTCATCAGCCTCTTTGTCTTTCTGTTCAATGGTAGGTACAGGTATCTATGATACAGATAATCTTCCATAGCTGGTAGTTTTGGCCGTTAAATTTTTCGAACCTAAACCTACCATCTTCTGCCATTGCTCCCACTCGAACCAGGAACCCTTCTCTCTCCTGTGAGTTTATCAGCCAAATAGACCTTCAGCTCTAATACCAATTGTTAGAAAATTATATATTATAGAGCAATGGAACACATAAAATATTGCAGAAATATAAACAAAGAAAATGCATAAGAGAGACATAGATATACATGGTTCACCCAGTTTGGGCTACGTCCATGGAGAAATAGCCAGTCCTTCCTTTTATATTATCTAGCAAAGTTAAGAGATACAACCTACAATAGATCCGTTATAACACCCTCTTCAATCTCAATATCCTCTCTCTTCCTCACTCAGAATACCGATATATATAGAGGCAATACAATTCCCTTATATATAGAGAGGGGTTTCCTTCTAGGGAAAAAAACCCTAAACTAAACATAACTTCTACCGTCACATCATCCGCCTAATGAACAACCCAAATTGACTAGAAATTACTAGACTTTTACAAGGCAATTTTACATCTATTTTTAGCTTCAGGGGCATTACCCCCGAATCCCCGCTATGGGACCGCTAACCCCTGGATCACCCAGTTGGGGGGGATTGCCCCCCCCCGGTGGAGGGGTGTACAGTCTTCCTGGGGTATACATCCAGCTAAAAACCTTTGAATACAAAAGATAATCAGGCTCCACACCCAACATGATTGAATACAATAACATCTTAGTACATGAGATATAATGGCCCTTCCCTCAAAAAGTGGGTGGGAGGGAGGGTAGAACAACCAATGAAGCCCTGTTGAATAGAAAAGGGCTCTACAAACATAATCGATCATCTGAAGAAGACATGCATGCTATGAACATTATAAGTGGCAAGAACTGAACCCATCAAATTTGTGGAATTACATCTAAGGTGGTTGTGTAATATGAAGGCATTTGGGCATGTGGTAGGCTACTTGAAGGGCCACCCCATCATGAGGTCTGAAGCATCTCACACAAGCATGGGAATCACTACTAAAATATTTTGCATCACTATACCATCAGGTGAATGAATCAGGATCATGAAACAACCAAGTCAAAGGGGAATGATGATTCCCTTTTCTTGATCTGAGGCACCGAACAAGAATGGAAGCTAGAACCAAGATACACTGCCCTCTAGGTTGTTCTTCTCGAATAGATGTGTTGATGTCGACAGAATAGGGCTCGTCATAGGTGAGGCAATGAGGATCATCAACTAAGAAATGGGGGAAAATAATAAGAAAGTGGAGAAAATGGGACTGAGGGACAAACAAATGACTTCCCTTGTCAGAGCATAAAGTGCATGGTTAACGTGGCAGCGACTGACTCGACTATAGAGGGAGTGGTGGACAATACGATTGAATGAAAAAAAGGGCAACATGAGATGAATGGTATGCAAATATGCATGAAATACTGTGACATGATACAATGGGATGTGAAACAGGCTCCATGGATGCAAGGGTGACTCATCGTGGATGCTCTGAACAAGGGTGACTCGATGACTCTACCACACAGAATAGGCCCAATGGAGACCATAAAGACATGAGAAAATGATGGTTACTCATGAAGAAAATTGACACATGAGGTGACAAGCATTAAGGGGAGTTGGCCGCCAAAGTACAAGTGTCGCTTACGAAGAAATTTGATTTTGAGTGGCGACGAAGTGACCCTTCTTGGAAAAATGGCTTCGTGGTGAAGTGTCAAATCATCAAAAACTAAGAGAGACCCATTATATTACTTTATGATATCTTTCCAATGGTACTGACGGTTCATCAAACTGATCTACGGTCTGGTCACAATGTGCAACCGAAAAATTGTGGGTTTTCCCATAAAAGGGTCTTTTACCTCCAATTTGAGAGGAGGAGAAAGCCCTAAATCTTATGGAGATCATAGCAGAAAAACAAACCATTGGAATTAAGATTTGTGACTTTTAGGAAAGTTTCCATACTTGTATAAAAATGGCCTTGATGCTTCTTGGAATGATGGTTCTTGATGAAGAATTAAGGGAAGAGGAAAACGAGAATGAAATACTAGAGGAGGTCTAGAATCATCCTCACCCACTAAGTCAAACATGGGGACTATGTGGTAAAGGTGGTATGACACAGAGTAGAATATTTGAAGATATGGTATCAAACGTCTATGATATGTGATGTGAATATGGCTCACCGGAGAGGCCGGTAGGACAAATTACCCAAGGAATGGGAGGATAATCGACCATACCTAGATTCAGAGGGATCTAAGTCGAGACTTACGTTAATCAATTGAGAAGATGGCTAGGGGAAAACCATCATGCCCCCAAGCATGGGATACTGTCCACAACCATATGTGATGGAGGGGATTGTTCTGGTATGCAAAGGCGGGAATTATGCCTCCTAGCAGAAGGAGTTTGTGGAGCCATTGTGTTCTGAATGCTCGAAAAATGGATTCAAGCATCTCAGCCCAACATGGCACGAGATCCTCCAAAGGATGACAAGGAGATGTAGGGTCATATGTGCCACCCATTATACTATGAGCGTACCATATGTATTTAGAGTGGTGGACTCCAAACACATTTATTTGTTTTATGAGATACATAATATGATTATGCATGCTTTATATGATGATGATGGTTCGTCATGTGTTGTATTTATGGTTTTCTTCTATGGTATATGTTAGGTCCTAAATCTACCTCAGGATGAGAAAGGTAGGATCTAGGGTAACATCAAACCACGCTTAACCTGGTAGCTAGCCCTACCAGGTCGGGAGAGGGCTCTCTCCTGGTCAATCTCAGCAAAACTATGATCAATAAGGGCTTGAGATGACTAATATGCTGACTGATTTTAGGCTAGGTATGTGTGTAAAAGAGTTTTATTGAATAGAATGATGTTTTTGTTGGCTCCAATGGAAAGGAAGATTTTGGGTGTGTTAGATTCCTATACCAATAGGTTTCATTTTCATGATTGACAGTGGAAGTGCTAAATATGTTCATCCCTACATGCTGCAGAGGTTCCATATTTTGTATAACAGACAAAGAAAATTAAAAAATTAAAAGAGGGTACGCCTTAAAAGAATAATCAAAAGGCAAGAAAATCAATTGGTCAGAAAAAATAGTGAAAATGAACCCCAAACTAAAGACCAGGAAAGTGGCCAATCTAAATGTCACTGCTATCTTATTTTGCAAGTTCACCATGTGGAGTTACTGTTGCTTATTACATTTGATGGATGGCCCAACAGTTCAATTTGGACCATGCCATGTTTGAATTATTGTTGTAGAATAGAGAAAGAGTATCTGTCTAAACAGTTCAAGCTTGGCAGATGAGTAGCTAGGTAGAGGAAATAAGGATCCCAACTGTTTAATCTGGGCCCTTGGAAGAGATAAGGGTACATTAGATAGGAGGACAGTCAAAAGAAAAAGAGGATAATCAGGGTTTGCCAGTTCAAGTGCACCCAATGTAAAGGAAGAAAAAATGTTAGGTGTATTAGGCTGGGTAGGTAGTTTGAGGTTGCAGAAGGAAGTTGGAAATCACTTGTGATCTTGTCAAAGAAGGATTTATCTCACTTATGGCATTGGCACCATGGAAGTTGTTTGATGGTATAGCAAGGAAGCATGACTAACTTCCCCTTTCATTTCCCCAACAGTCATTCACTAATATCCCCTCAAGGACCTTGGGATTTGCCCAAATAGTCCAGTTTCACTCCATTCTTACTAAAAAACCAAGTTGGCATCTGAGTTGACTTAGTGAAAAGAAGCCACATTTCTTGTGTAAAGTTGATTTCTCCACAAACAATTCATTTCTCTATGCTTAAGTTTCCCTTCTATAAACTTAGCATGCATCCATTCCTTTTTTCATTCCTTAGAACTCATATTAACATCTAACCCTATTATTTAGCTCCCTAAATCATTTCCCCACCCCTATTCTACAAGAAACTATATAAAAACCCAAAAAAAAAACACTAAATATTCCTCCCCATGGCAACTATAGCCAAGTACTGAAAGTTGGGAAACATTAGGTCCATCTGGGACCCATTGTTAACCCCTCCACGTTCGTTACCCTTGGGATTTATTTAACTTTTGGTTAAATAAATAACCATATTAAACCCCCCCCCGCACATGAAACTATACCATAGTCCCGCGCTGCAAACACATTACTCCTTAACCTAAAGTTTAAAACCCACCCGAAGCAGTGAATAATTGATGTTTATCAGGCGCGCATTTCTATTAAACCCCAATCACTTTGCCCACCCATCCACCATAGGATCGGCCTTCCCAGATCCGACGGCCCTAATGAATATCGGGCGCCCCTTCATAGCGGTACGATGGTACCCGATGGTTGACGGTTTCACCGTCGTACACTGGGACATCTATCAGCCTACTATTGCATCGGGCTGCCCCTGACACATACCACTCCCGTACCAAAAGCGGTCCGACGCAAACCGCTTACCGCCCTCCCTGCTTTCCTACGTCACTGCATGACGATGCCGCCACATCACTTGCCACTGCACTGCACCTGTGCCATGTCACCCGCTAACGTCATCACCCTGCCATCGTGTCATGATGATGTCATCATCTACGTCATCTGCCACGTCATCTTCCATACCTGCTACACGACAAAAAATACGTCATGATGACATCATCCGAGGAAAGCACCAAATTTATAGAATTTGGTTAAAAGTCGTGAAAACAACTATTTTTGGTTTATTTCTTTTTTCGTTGTGTAAACGACGTGCATGCGTTTTTCACTATTTTCACTGCCGGAGCGTCTACAACGTATCAACCTCCAATTCAGCTCCGCAGCCCGACTCCATAGCTCGACCTGTACCTGTCAAGTACCCTCAGCGCCCTCATAAACAGGTATTTACCCGATTTTACGCCCGAAAGCCCTGTTTGTATACTTCTCTGTTTATAATTGCCAAATGAACCTGTGATTCCTCCCAACGGCATTCCTACCAGTCAATCACTGTCCAGCATTTACCATTTGAGTTGTTACAACCTCACAAACCTGTACTCTAAGCTCATTTCCTCCGCAAACAAGGCTATCCCTACACTCTGTTCATCCTTATACGCCCACAAACTCCACAAATCGCCCAAACATTGAGTTAAATTAGTCGAATGCCCGGTTCCGATTAATTGTAACCTGCTTTCTTAAAGGGGAACCCTCAGTTTCCCTTTCTCTCCGCAGACCTGTGCCCCTTGGGCAAAATTCAATACAAAACCTCTCGGCGTTCTATTCACAGAGCCTGTGATTTAACAAATTTGTGTGAAAAAACCCAGTGAAAGTGTTGTACAGTTTTTGTTCATCATAAACTTCATACACAGATATTGGATTGAGATAGAAAATCAGTGTTCATACTTCTGCTAATATCCTTTGAGCTTAAATTCCACTTCTTATTGCTATTAGCACCCACATTACAATCAATACCAGCAAGTATAAATTATGGAGACTCCAGTGGCCTTGAACATAGCTCCTTTGAATGCTCCACACATGGACTTAGAGTGGCTACCATTAGCAGAGATATGATGGGCCTTACTTCTCACCTCAAAGTTGTGTGCCAATTCAAACACAATCACAAAAATAACACTGATATTCTAGGGATTTGGCAATCCAGCATGCCCCTCTATTACCTTCCAGAAGTCAATGTGCTACCTGATTTCATCCACCTATGCCATGCACACTATGAACCCACTCTGAAGGCAATTCTTAGTCCAGATGGGTCTGTGTTGTTCTATATCACTCCTCAGGCAATAAATGACATGCTGAACTTTGAGCCTCCTCAGCCTCTGGTTCCCCTCACAATGAAACTCTTGCTGGATTAGGGTGCAAGACTATCTAAGGCAGAAATATCAAGAGTTAGTCAGCTATTTATGGAGCCACAGTGCCAATATGATCATCCTCCTCCCTATCATCAGGCCTCATTTAATGAAACAGGCAAGCTCATGGTGGACGTGATTTCATACATTTTAGGATGCAAAACAGGAGAATTTGTGGATGAGACTGTATTTTTTCTCCTAACCATATTCACCCCAGGGCAGCCCCCTGTTGTCATGTATGACTATGCCACATTCATAGCAAACAAGATACATGAACAATTCATGATGATGGAGAGAGAAAGAGTGTTTAAATACACTTCTTATATATACCACTTGTTGCTCTACTATCACCCAAATAGTTTCAAGGTTCCTCTCAAGAGATTAGACCCAAAAGGAGAGAGGAGATCTTTTGTTTATTGGACCTCAGTTTTCCATGAAGTCCACCATTCTCCATACACATATTGTGAGTTTATTGACCTATTTATTTACCCAGCTACTTTCCTATTAATGGTGACTCCTCCTACCTGACTTACTGCCGAAATGCAAAGGATCTTGCATCTTTCTAAGGGCTACAACATTGGTGATTGGTACTTCTACCAAAACCACACAGTAATCAGAATTTATGGGTGTGAGTTGCCTCCCTATAAGCTACCAAGATATATCCCCATGAGAATTTTTTCCTTGGAATATTTCAGGCAATTCAGTAATGCAGAGTTGACCCATTTCCATGGGAAAAACAAGAAGGCACAGCTTAAAATAAAACACCAGTTGGGTCCCTTTGTTTTCAACAAAAGGGAAGAGGCATGGAAAGATGTAGACAACATGCTAGGACAAGAACTCATGTTGAAACAGAGCTTCTACTGGGCACCATATGACCCTGAACACTTCATAAGATTTAGAAGAATCAAACACAGGCTTTCAAGATATGTGCACCAGCCAATCCCCCACATTGAACAATATGCCAATCAACTAGAATGGGTAGAGGGCACCTTAGATGATGAAGAGCTCACTGTAGAAGAAAACTTAGAGAAAGACATGAAAGAAATTGAGAAAAGGATTGACCTGGATTATGTTGCACAGGTCACCTTCACATGACCTCAACTAGTGGGAGCAAGCACATCAACTTCTACTTCAACGCAACCAGCTAAGGAGGCCATGTCATCAGCAGAAAAGGGTAAAGAAATTGAGCATTCTGAACAGCAAAGCACAATGGAGGAGCAGCCATCCTCAAATCCGGAAAAGGGTCAAGAGAAAAGCCCTTTAACACAAACAAAAGCACCTGAAATCCCTGTGCTACAAACTCCTCACAATGAGGAAAGAGGTAAAAAGAGGGATAGAATAGATGGTACACCCACAGGGACATCCATGGACCAGCAAGGAGAAAAAAGGCAGAGGCTAAACCCCTATGCCGAGGAGGAAATCACTGAAGAGACCATAAGAAACATCAGGGGTGAGGGGACTTCTGAGCAGCAGATCCCTCCTATCTTGGAAACATCGACCAGCTCCTTTCAGCAGGAGCAAGAGAAACAACCAGGTGGGGAGGTTTCATCCTCCAAACAGCAGGCCCAAAGGGGCTCATATATAAAGAAGGCATTCATAGAGATTAAAGCTAGAAACAAGCCTATAAGGTTTCAGTTACAACTAGTTAATGAGAATGGCTCCGAAAAATCAGCAAAGGCTAATGGCAGCCTATGATATAGAAGTCAGGAAGATGACTCTCAGTCACTTCAGGCCTACTACATAGCAGCCACAGTCAGCTGCAGATTACATTAGAACCAATCTGGAGGTACTAGCAAAAGATATTCATCCTTTAGACCAAACTGAATTACATAAGCAGACAGGAGAAATGGTTTATTCTACACTGGCAGACTGTTGTAGATCTAACCCAGAAATATTATAGATCTGATTATGGAAATATTAGACAATGCAAATAAACCCAGAAATAATATGAATGATTCTTTATTGATCAAACCCTTAAGGTAGGGCAACACCATACATTCACTCCTTAAGGAAGGAGAATACTCCACAAGCCATATGCCTGTTCATACAAGAATACTTCTTTTCATATCTCTCCATGTGGAGTCTCTAGCCTCTATATAGGCCTCATACATACAATACCATGCATCATTACCATGGTTTCCTCATACCATCAACTAATACCATGGGCCCCTTACATTATTATTAACTACTTGTGGTCACTTACATGACATGGGTTGACCACCTTATTTATTACTATGGCCCATCCCATTATTACATTATTACCTTGGGTACCTCCCTCGGTACCACATATTACCCCCCTAGGTATATAACATTCCACCCCCCTTAGCATGTTTCGTCCCCGAAACATGGGAAGAACACAAATAATAAGATCTACTCAAAAGAGTAGTCCACTAATACCATGCATGTGCATCTAGCCATCCAAGAGAAAGGTGAACCCTTGATCTCGCTGGTGCCTCGCTCGCTTGATATGGACGTTGACCATGGCAGATCTTCTGTGTTGATGTGTAGTAGGTGGATCTTCGCTCCTCGCTATCCATCATACGGGGGTTGTTGTCCTTGTGACTAACTGGTTGCCATCTTGATGGTTGTCTTGCGGGGTGCTGTGGGTGATGATATGTTGACGTTTTAACCCACAGTGTTTTTTTCTTTAATTCACCTTGGTGAGGTGCCTGTTGTGGTGTCTTCTTTTCCAATATGACTTCAACCACTGAGTCTTCCTCTGATGTATCAACACCTGTAACCTTGTCTGCTTCCGCCTCTATTTATGTCTGATTGTCGACCATCAACTGCTCATCATCTGATATGTCAGACCCTGGAACATCTTCTGCTTCAGCCTCCTTGGACTCTACCTGTTTATGGATGGAAATATCCTGTAATGTAATTTTTCTTTTTTTTACCATAGCTTCATGAATTTCTTCTGTAATTAATATATAGTACCTACTGATTCCATTCCAACGAATCCCAGAAACAACATCTATGTTATCCATATCTGAAGCATAAAAATCACTATGCAACACATACTTATCCATTGAAATCTTCAAATCTTTGTACATTTGAACACTCTCATCATCAACTTGTGTATTTTCAATGTTTTTTGTTGGAACTTGCAATTTTTTTGCCAAATTAACACTGATAAAATTATGTTTACAACTAGGATTGATAGAAACAATGATCCTCTTTTTGAATCAATCCATGAACCTGTAATAAGGATATATCAGTAGGAAATAGCCCCTTATGTGTTTCATTCTCTTTTTTTCTAGCCTTAGACCATTTGTCCAAAAGGACTTTTTCAATTTCTGCATCTGAAAGTTTGGACAACTGCTTGTGGTCAAGTGATTTCCACCACCATGTGGAAGCCTCATCTATTAAAAACAACCACACTTTACCCCTCCAATCTGTCTTAAACATACGTTTTAGTTCCCTTATGAATTCTACAATAGTCGGACCATCATCTTTTCCTGTAAAAAATTCCTTGCTATAAGCCATGAAGGTTTGAAAAAATAAAATTTGAGAATGTCACAGTTTCGTCAATATTGCTCAGAATATCTATTATAACCTGTTTTTGGAAATGTAACAACCATTCTGCATCTGCACATGTGATAGAAATCCTGATCCAGGCACTAGAATTCCAGATCTGCGCTGCTACTCTCCCGCCGTCACCCAAAATTTCTGAAAAAAGTGCTGATTTTAAATCAGCGATATCTCCCTCATCCGGACTCCGATTCACCTGATTGTTTTTTTGAAATTGGGTTTTTTTTCACAAAGATTCCAGATTTGCAATTATAGTTTGCAGATCTTGCACTAGGACGTCTAGATCTGCGCCACAAACACGCTGCCCTGAAAAATTAGCTGCAACCCCACTGATTTTTAGATCAACGATATCTCCTTCATCCGGACTCCGATTCAACCGATTTTTTTTTTGAAATCGGATATTTTTTCACAAAGAATACAGATCTGCAATCCGTTTTTTCAGATCTTGAACGAAAATGTACAGATCTGATCTGCAAACTCGCCACCTTTGAAATCCTGCAAAACGTAAAAAAAAAAAAATTTCACTTTTGTGCCCAAGAAAGTGCTCTGATACCACTTGTTGTAGCTCTGATACCACTTGTTGTAGATCTAACCCGGAAAGATATCAGAATACAAATAAACCCAAGAATAGCAAGATAGAAATAGATAGAAATGCTTCTTTATTATCAAACCCTTATGGTAGGGCAACACCACACATTCACTCCTTAAGGAAGGAGAACACTCCACAAGCCATATGCCTGTTCATACAAGAATACTTCTCTTCATCTCTCTCCATGCAGAGTCTCTAGCCTCTATATAGGCCTCATACATACAATACCATGCATCATTACCATGGTTTACTCATCCATCACTAATACCATGGGCCCATTACATTATTATTAACTACTTGTGGTCCCTTACATGACATGGGTTAACCACCTTATTTATTACTATGGCCCATCCCATTATTACATTATTACCTTGGGTACCTCCCTCGGTACCCCATATTACCCCCCCTAGGTACATAACATTCCACCCTCCTTCTTTCGTCCCCGAAACATGTGAAGAACACAAATGATAAGATCTACTCAAAAGAGTAATCCACTGATACCATGCACGTGCATCTAGCCATCCAAGAGAAAGGTGAACCCTCGATCTCGCTGGTGCCTCGCTCGCTTGAGATGGAAGTTGACCGTGGTAGCTCTTCTGTGTTGATGTGTAGTAGATGGATCTTCTCTTCTCCCTATCTATCTTGTGGGGGTTGTTGTCCTTGTGACTAACTGGTTGCCATCTTGATGGTTTTCTTGCGGGGTGATGTGGGTGATGATATGTTGAAGTTTTAACCCACGATGGCTTTTGCTTGACTTCACTTTGCTGTGGTGCCGAAGAAAGTGCTCTGATACCACTTGTTGTAGATCTAACCCAAGAATATTATAGATCTGATATGAAAATATAAGATTATGCAAATAAACCCAAGAAATAAGATATAAATGCTTCTTTGTTATCAAACCCTTAAGGTAGGGCAACACCATACATTCACTCCTTAAGGAAGGAGAATACTCCACAAGCCATATGCTTGTTCATACAATAATACTTCTCTTCATATCTCTCAATGTGGAGTCTCTAGCCTCTATATAGGCCTCATACAACAATACCATGCATCATTACCATGGTTTACTCATACCATCACTAATACCATGGGCCCATTACATTATTATTAACTACTTGTGGTCCCTTACATGACATGGGTTAACCACCTTATTTATTACTATGGCCCATCCCATTATTACATTATTACCTTG
>APFE030151965.1:51204-70496 GCA_000404065.3 Pinus taeda
CTCATCATCAACTTGTGTATTTTCAATGTTTTTTGTTGGAACTTGCAATTTTTTTGCCAAATTAACACTGATAAAATTATGTTTACAACTAGGATTGATAGAAACAATGATCTTCTCCTTTTGAATCAATCCATGAACCTGTAATAAGGATATATCAGTAGAAAATAACACCTTATGTGTTTCATTCTCCTTTTTTCTAGCCTTAGACCATTTGTCCAAAAGGACTTTTTCAATTTTTGCATCTGAAAGTTTGGACAACTACTTGTGGTCAAGTGATTTCCACCACCATGTGGAAGCCTCATCTATTAAAAACAACCACACTTTACCCCTCCATTCTGTCTTAAACATACGTTTTAGTTCCCTTATGAATTCTTCAATAGTCGGACCATCATCTTTTCCTGTAACAAATTCCTTGCTATAAGCCATGAAGGTTTGAAAAAATAAAATTTGAGAATGTCACAGTTTCGTCAATATTGCTTAGAATATCTATTATAACCTGTTTTTGGAAATGTAACAACCATTCTGCATCTGCCCATGTGATAGAAATCCTGATCCAGGCACTAAAATTCCAGATCTGCGCTGCCACTCTCCCGCCGTCACCCAAAATTTCTGAAAAAAGTGCTGATTTTAAATAAGCGATATCTCCCTCATCCGGACTCCGATTCACCTGATTTGTTTTTTGAAATTGGGTGTTTTTTCACAAAGATTCCAGATCTGCAATTAGATTTTGCAGATCTTGCACCAAGACGTCTAAATCTGCGCTGCAAACGCGCTGCCCTGAAAAATTAGCTGCAACTCCACTGATTTTTAGATCAACGATATCTCCTTCATCCGGACTCCGATTCGACCGATTGTTTTTTTGAAATCGGATATTTTTTCACAAGGAATACAGATCTGCAATTATAATTTTCAGATCTTGAACCAAAATGTACAGATCTGATCTGCAAACTCGCCGCCATTGAAATCTTGCAAAACGTAAAAAAAAAAATTCCACTTTTGTGCCCAAGAAAGTGCTCTGATACCACTTGTTGTAGCTCTGATACCACTTGTTGTAGATCTAACCCGGAAATATATCAAAATACAAATAAACCCAAGAATAACAAGATAGAAATAGATATAAATGCTTTTTTATTATCAAACCCTTATGGTAGGGCAACACCATACATTCACTCCTTAAGGAATGAGAACACTCCACAAGCCATATCCCTGTTCATACAAGAATACTTCTCTTCATCTCTCTCCATGCAGAGTCTCTAGCCTCTATATAGGCCTCATACATACAATACCATGCATCATTACCATGGTTTACTCATACCATCAACTAATACCATGGGCCCATTACATTATTATTAACTACTTGTGGTCCCTTACATGACATGGGTTAACCACCTTATTTATTACTATGGCCCATCCCATTATTACATTATTACCTTGGGTACCTCCCTCGGTACCCCATATTACCCCCATCTAGGTACATAACATTCCACCCCCCTTCTTTCATCCCCGAAACATGTGAAGAACACAAATAATAAGATCTACTCAAAAGAGTAATCCACTGATACCATGCACGTGCATCTAGCCATCTAAGAGAAAGGTGAACCCTCGATCTCGCTGGTGCCTCGCTCGCTTGAGATGGAAGTTGACCGTGGTAGTTCTTCTGTGTTGATGTGTAGTAGGTGGATCTTCTCTTCTCCCTATCTATCTTGTGGGGGTTGTTGTCCTTGTGACTAACTGGTTGCCATCTTAATGGTTTTCTTGCGAGGTGATGTGGGTGATGATATGTTGAAGTTTTAACCCACGATGGCTTTTGTTTGACTTCACTTTGCTGTGGTGCCCAAGAAAGTGCTCTGATACCACTTGTTGTAGCTCTAATACCACTTGTTGTAGATCTAACCCAAGAATATTATAGATCTGATATGAAAATATAAGATTATGCAAATAAACCCAAGAAATAAGATAGAAATGCTTCTTTGTTATCAAACCCTTAAGGTAGAGCAACACCATACATTCACTCCTTAAGGAAGGAGAATACTCCACAAGCCATATAACACATATTTCATTAAATTTGGAATTAAATAGTGGATCTAGAATTTCAAAATAACCAAAAGACTCAATTTTAGTGATGTCCTTGTAATAAAAAATTTCCAATTTTAATGAAATATGTGTTATATGCTTGTTCATACAATAATACTTATCTTCATATCTCTCCATGTGGAGTCTCTAGCCTCTATATAAGCCTCATACATACAATACCATGCATCATTACCATGGTTTCCTCATACTATCAACTAATACCACGGGCCTCTTACATTATTATTAACTATTTTTGGTCCCTTACATGACATGGGTTAACCATCTTATTTATTACTATGGCCCATCCCATTATTACATTATTACTTTGGGTACCTCCCTCGGTACCCCATATTACCCCCCAGGTATATAACATTCCACCCCCCTTAGCATGTTTCGTCCCCGAAACATGGGAAAAACACAAATAATAAGATCTACTCAAAAGAGTAGTCCACTGATACCATGCATGTGCATCTAACCATCCAAGAGAAAGGTGAACCCTTGATCTCGCTGGTGCCTCGCTCGCTTGATATGGACGTTGACCATGGCAGATCTTCTGTGTTGATGTGTAGTAGGTGGATCTTCGCTCCTCGCTATCCATCATACGGGGGTTGTTGTCCTTGTGACTAACTGGTTGCCATCTTGATGGTTGTCCTGCGGGGTGATGTGGGTGATGATATGTTGACGTTTTAACCCACAATGTATTTTTCTTTAATTCACCCTGGTGAAGTGCCTGTTGTGGTGTCTTCTTTTCCAATATGACTTCAACCACTGAGTCTTCCTCTGATGTATCAACACCTGTAACCTTGTCTGCTTCCACCTCTGTTTGTGTCTGATTGTCGACCATCAACTGCTCATCATCTGATATGTCAGACCCTAGAACATCTTCTGCTTCAGCCTCCTCGGACTCTACCTGTTTATGGATGGAAATATCCTGTAATGTAATTTTCTTCTTTTTATACCATAGCTTCAGGAATTTCTTCTGTACATTAATATTGATAGTACCTACTGATTCCATCCAAGGATATCCCAAAACAACATCTATGTTATCCTTATCTGAAGCATAAAAATCACTATGCAACACATACTTATCCATTGAAATCTTCAAATCCTTGTACATTTGAACATTCTCATCATCAACTTGTGTATTTTCAATGTTTTTTGTTGGAACTTACAATTTTTTTGCCATACTAACACTAATAAAATTATGTTTACAACTAGGATTGATAGAAACAATGATCTTCTCTTTTTGAATCAATCCATGAACCTGTAATAAGGATATATCAGTAGGAAATAGCCCCTTATGTGTTTCATTCTCTTTTTTTCTAGCCTTAGACCATTTGTCCAAAAGGACTTTTTCAATTTCTGCATCTGAAAGTTTGGACAACTGCTTGTGGTCAAGTGATTTCCACCACCATGTGGAAGCCTCATCTATTAAAAGCAACCACACTTTACCCCTCCAATCTGTCTTAAACATACGTTTTAGTTCCCTTATAAATTATTCAATAGTCGGACCATCATCTTTTCCTGTAAAAAATTCCTTGCTATAAGCCATGAAGGTTTGAAAAAATAAAATTTGAGAATGTCACAGTTTCGTCAATATTGCTCAGAATATCTATTATAACCTATTTTTGGAAATGTAACAACCATTCTACATCTGCCAATGTGATAGAAATCCTGATCCAGGCACTAGAATTCCAGATCTGCGCTGCTACTCACCCGCCGTCACCCAAAATTTCTGAAAAAAATGCTGATTTTAAATCAGCGATATCTCCCTCATCCGGACTCCGATTCGCCTGATTTTTTTTTTGAAATTGGGTGTTTTTCACAAATATTCCAGATATGCAATTATATTTTGCAGATCTTGCACCAAGACGTCTAGATATACGCCGCAAACGCGCTGCCCTGAAAAATTAGCTGCAACCCCACTGATTTTTAGATCAGCAATATCTCCTTCATCCGGACTCCGATTCGACCGATTTTTTTTTTGAAATAATATTTTTTCACAAGGAATACAGATCTGCAATCAGATTTTTCAGATCTTGAACCAAAATGTACAGATCTGATCTGCAAACTCGCCACCCTTGAAATCCTGCAAAACGTAAAAAAAAAATCCACATTTGTGCCCAAGAAAGTGCTCTGATACCACTTGTTGTAGCTCTGATACCACTTGTTGTAGATCTAACCCGAAAAGATAGTAGAATACAAATAAACCCAAGAATAACAAGATAGAAATAGATAGAAATGCTTCTTTATTATCAAACCCTTATGGTAGGGCAACACCATACATTCACTCCTTAAGGAAGGAGAATACTCCACAAGCCATATCCCTGTTCATACAAGAATACTTCTCTTCATATCTCTCCATGTGGAGTCTCTAGCCTCTATATAGGCCTCATACATACAATACCATGCATCAATACCATAGTTTACTCATACCATCAACTAATACCATGGGCCCATTACATTATTATTAACTACTTGTGGTCCCTTACATGACATGGGTTAACCACATTATTTATTACTATGGCCCATCCCATTATTACATTATTACCTTGGGTACCTCCCTCGGTATCCCATATTACCCCTCCTAGGTACATAACATACTACTAGAGAAGATAAAGAACTTTGGCTAGGTTGAATTATACTTTCCTCTAGCATTTTTACAACCATATGTTGAATTTCACTCTTTTGGGCATAAGGATATCTTTAAGGTCTAATGTTTGGAGGAACACTTCCTGGAATCAACTGAATATCATCATCATTATCATGAATAAGCGAGAGACCTTTGGGAGTTTCAAATAACTTGGAATTATTGTCAAAGACTCTTTGGAGGTCTAGAGAAATTGCTGACTTAGATGTTTAAACATCTAGTGAACATAATTGTGAAATTACCCCTTTTTTTCCTTCTTCAAAAACTTTTTCATGCCATTAGAGATGATTATATTCCCAAGTTTCTTTGTGATACCCCTTAATTTAATTTCCTTTCCTTCTGAGAAAAAAATCAAGAAAAGTTCTTGAAAATTAATAGGAATCACCAATTAGAATGGAAAGCATTGGATTGTTCAATACATATTCCCCCATGGTTAGATTGATATTATGGAACTTCCCTAAGAATATTATAATTCCTACATTTGCAACCATCACTTGCCACTCTGGTATTGTTGAAGAATGTAACTAGGTTCAGTCTTCATAAATTGTATTTGAGTCACAATGAAATATATTTATCAAAAGAATGAAAAAAAGTTATTATTATTATTGTTATGACTCATTAAAGAATGGGTTTCATGCTTGTGTCATCAAATTATAGGTCAAAGCCCCCATTGAGGACTTATAAGATTTATTCCGAGACATTAGAGTCATTGTTCATTTAAAGAGACCCTTCTTGGGCTTTTGAATCATGTAAAAAGATTTATTATTCATTCAAAATAGGTACTTGTCACCTCCACACCAAGTCGGCCTCAAGGAGATCAAGTCAACCTCAAACTAGGTAATTCGACCTCACCAAAAGCCTATATATACAAGCAGTTCGAATTCATTTGGAGACACTCTCACACATAAGTTCAATATCCAAGAAGAAGAGCTGGAAAAGTGTGAAGTTGGAAATGAAGGCTAAAAGGAGTGTGAAGTTGTAAAAGAAGGAAGAAAAGGTCAAGATAAATTTTTTTGGCTATATATCTCTCTCTTGTGTGGATTCCTCTAGGAGATCAAAGTCTCTCCTGTCAAGTCAAATTTGTTGTTGTTGTTAGGTCAAAATTGTTGCTGCAAGGTCGAAGTTGTTGTTGAAGGGTTATCATCTGTAGGAAGGAAGAAAGGGATGAGTTTGTGTCTAGGTCAAGGGTCTTGGATTATCTTAGGAATTTATTAAGGAAGAGTTGTTGATTGGTTTTTCCCCTAGATAGGGGTTTTTCCCTAGTTTTTCTACTATATCTGGTGTCTGTGAAATTTGTGTTATTGTTTTGGCAATTTCTTGATGAACTAAAAGATAAAAGAAGAACATAAAGATAAGAAAGTCACATTTAATTATCTATATAAAGAAAATATTTATGTCTTTATTATTTTCTAACATGGTATCAAAGCTAAGGTGAATAACGGAAAAAAGCATCTCAAATATTGATTGGAGACTAAGGAGTTCTAAGAAGCTTTGAATAAGGGTCATAAAAAGGAACATATAAGAAGTCAAATATATCATATTCAAGGAAAATTTATAACTCAATGAAGGGATAAAGCAAGATATAAAGAGAATCTAATTACAGGGCATGGAAGAAGAGGATATACCTCATCCTCGAGAAGAATAAAGTTTTGGATTTAGTCAAAGGAAAGGTAAAGAAGCCTACTAATGAGTCAAGTGATGAAGAAAAGGAAAAATTTAGGGAAACATAAATATTGGCCATGAATCTAATGGTGGATGGAATAAAAGATAAACTCATCCCCTATATATCTAACATAGACTCTGCTCAATAAATGTATGAGGCTTTATCAAAATTATTCACTATTAAGAACATTGGTCAAATAGCAAGACTTAAAAATGAACTAAGGTCTATAAAAATGACAAAGGAAGGCACTGTGGCATATTTCTTTACAAGAATAGCCATATTAAGATATGAAATTCAAGAAATTGACGAGATATTAGTAGAGAAGGAACTTGTAATTACTGAACTTCTAGGTTTACCAACACCATGGAGTTCCTTCTCATCAAGTCTGAATAGCTGGAAGGAGACTCCTACATTTGAACAACTCTGGAAAGCTTGCAGTCAGGAAGAAGTCAAGATTTCTCTAGTAAGAAACAAAGAGAATGAAGAGGATAAAGTTTCAAATACGTATTTCACTCATCACAAGAACAAAGGATCATTCAATAAGTCTAAAGGGCCTAGAAGGAAGATATACCTATCCAAAATTGAATGTTATAATTGTCACAAGATGGGTCACTATAAAATCGATTGTCTTGAGAATATGAGAAATAGAAAGCGAAATAGGGATCATGAAAATGTTTGCGAATAAGGATCTCCAAAGAATCACAAGACCAAAGAATCGGAAATAAAGGACTTATACTCTAAGTTTTTGATTTGTTTTGTATTTTTTGTTTCTAGTACTTTAGCTTTAACATACTTTGGAAAAACATTTTTGAATTGTTTGGTTAAAGTTATAGGTATCCCTCGAATATTGGATTAAGAGGGAGACCTCACTATTATTCCAAACATAAGTATCTTACTCAGTGTATTGTCTTTCATAATTGGTTTTCCCTTTTCTTATATAGATGTGTTTATACTAGATACCAATAACATTTATTTTTATATTTTCCTTGTTTAGGAAAAGCTTGCTGATATGCTCAAGGGCTATGGATAAGATCTCACAAGACAAAGCATTGGAATTGATGTCCTATAAGGTTTGTCTAGAAAATAACTCAAAGGTATATTTTAGATCATAATTTGTGTTCTCTTCAAGATAAAGGTACATTCATTCATTCTAAATGAATATGATTTACATTACTAATAAGTGTTATGTCTATGACCTTTGAATCTTAGATATTCTTGTTTGGGTGATTAATATTTAGATTAAACATACCCTCATTAAAACTCATTGTGTTTGTGGAACCATAAAAGGTTCTATGTAAAACCATAACCTAAGGGTATGTCAATGCTAATGTGAAAACCCTAGCCTACTTAGATTTATTGATGAAATCTAGAAAATGTTATTCTTTTGATTTTTGGGTTTTTTATGGTAATAGTATGTTATTGTTATTGTTATAGGGTTGGATGGTAAAGTGTTCTTATACCTTGAAGTTTTGGTAAATTAGGGTTTATGAGTAAAACCCTTATGTGTCGAGAGTAAGCTCCTAGGAATAAACCCCATGTGTATGATTGTTTGTCTGATCAAAACCATAGTCTAATAAATATCATTATATGTATGACTTTATTGATATTTTTGTCATGATTGTTTTCCTATATATGTATATGTGCTAACCTGTTTGTTGATAAGTTCTAGGGTTTGTTGATAAGTAGAGGTTTAATATTCTAGGATATGATGTGATGATGTTATTTCTAATTTGATGATAAAATCTAGGGTTTACAACAAACCCTAGTTGGTCATATCGTTGAAACCTTCGATTGTGTTGTGATTGATTTTGAGTATTTCCATCTAAGTCTTAGTGTCTCATATATAGAATCTAAGGTTTGCATTAAATCCTAGTATAAGTCTAACACATGAATTCTAAAGTCGTTGGATGCATCGTAGAACTATACTTGTTTGAATTGATTCTAGGTTTTGCAATATATTATAGTAGAGTATGTCATCTCTCTAGAATAAATATTGAGACCCTAGATATAATGAGACTGATATCTTGATTGAGTTACTAATTTAATCTAGGGTTCATAACCAAACTTGTGCAAAAGTTGAAGTGTAAAAGTATGTGTCTCTTGTTGTTTGTGAACATAGCTAAGTTTGGGTATTTATTGTCTAAAGTCTAATGCTTCCATTAGTTTATGATTCTAATGCTTCTATATATGTATTTGGGTGTACTTTCTATCTAGTTTGTGTAGGTACATAATCTTCAAGATGATGAAGATGTTTGTAAGTAAAGTTGATTTGATTGATAAATCATGATAAAGGAAGATCATCAACAAGGATGGAAGCCATGAAATATTCTTTGATGTCATAAAAAAGAAGTTGATCTGTCTAAGTTAAGAGGGAGTCTGGATAAATAAAATAGTATATCTCTTGAATTGAGAGGGAGGGCATATTATAGTCTTGATAAATACCTTGAAGAAGAAATTGGAGAATACATATTAAGGTGCTTCTGAAAGAAGGAAAGTTGGATTTGGTTGTTGCATGTGAAATAGGAAAGGAAGCTGAATGATTGAGGAAACCTTTGTCAAGATTTGTTTGGGAAGCCTCAAAGTCCTATGTGATGAATTGTGAGGCAACATCAAGAAGTTGGAAGACCCAAAAGGTTTGTATTTACTCATGATTAATTGAAAGGTTGTTACTGATTAAGGGGTTGCGACTGTTTGGGTAAATCTTTCAAGGTTTTTGAAAAAGCATTCTTGAGGTTAGAGAGATTTGATGTGTTGAGGCATTGAGTATGTATAATTATTGGGGGGACATCTGACCAGAATATGTATTGATGTCTAGGTCCCGAAGACGGAGGGTAGCATTGGTCATGGAGCTCTGACCATGGATATGCACCTATATCCCTGGGTTGATGGTTAGCAAGTAAGCCTGATGTTACCTAGACTGGCTAAAATCTTTAGTCCATCTTAGTCCCACCCAGATAGATTTCCCTTGTCAGGAATCTATTTCATACGGTACCGTAAATGCCTAAACTATTCATGGTTCATGTGTTTTGAGATCTTCCATGTACTTGTATATGTATGTATGAATACCTCCCTAGTTAAGAAGGAGTGTCGAAGAATGTAACTAGGTTTGGTCTTCATAAATTGTATTTTAGTCAAAATCAAATGTATTTATCAAAAGAATGAAAAAGAATTTATTATTATTATTATTATGACTTATTAAATCATAGGTTTCATGCTTGGGTAATCAATTTATAGGTCAAAGTCCCCATTGATGATTTCTAGGATTTATTATGACTCATTAGAGTCATTGTCCATTTAAAGATACCCTTATTGGTCTTTTGAATCATGTAAAAATATTTATTATTGATTCAAAATAGGTATTTGTCACCTCCACACAAAGTCAGCCTCAAGGAGATCAAGTCTGCCTCAAATTGGGTAATTCAACCTCACCAAAATCCTATATACACAATCATTTTGAAATCACTTGGAAACACCCTCACGCACAAGTTCAACATCCAAGAAGAAGAGCTGGAAAAGTGCGAAGTTGGAAAGGAGGCTAAAAGGAGTGTGAAGTTGGTAAAAAAGGAAGAAAAGGTTACGATCAAAATTTTGGGCTATTTATCTCTCTCTCATGTGGATTCCTCTAGGAGATCAAAGTCTCTCTTGTCAAGTCGAAGTTGTTGCTAATGTTGCTTTCAGTTGTTGGGTCAAAATTATTGTTGCAAGGTTGAAGTTGTTGCTGAAGGGTTAGCATCTTTAAGAAGGAAGAAAGGGCTGAATTGATGTGGAGGAAGTCTGTGGCTAGGTCAATAGTCTTGTATTATCTTAGGAAGTTATTAAGGAAGAGTTGTTGATTGGGTTTTCCCCGAGATAGGGGTTCTTCCTTGGTTGTTTGCCTATATCTGGTGTCTGTGATCTTTGTGTTAATGTTTTGGTAATTTCTTGATGAACTAAAAGATAAAAGAAGAACATAAAGATAAGAAAGTCACAAGTAATTATCTGTATAAAGAAAATAATTTTTCCTTTCTTATTTTATAACAGGTATTAGGTATAGAAAGTAATTCAAATCCTTGTCTATCTTACAATGAATAAAATTATGAGTACTACCTGAATCAATAAACACTACTTCCCTTTTCTTATTGGTATATCCTTCTACCTTGAGAATTTGAAGAGTAGTAATTCCCGCCAATGCATTACAAGATATGATTGGATTCATTTATATTTTTTCAGCCTCTGGGGTTGGTTCCTAGTGTATATCTTCTTCTTTTTATGTTTCTTGTTCCTTTTCTTCCTCCTCTTCACAATCTATGTAAAATGATTTATTCTCAACACACTTATGACTTTTAGGGCATTTTCTATCACAAATGTAGCAAACCCATTTTACTCTTTTTTACTCCAATCGTTGTGGTGTCAACATTAGAGGTTGCGGGAAGCTAAGAGTGGAGACATTTCCATCTTTATAGTTGTGAGTTGTATACCTCCTTGTTTCCATAACTTTTCTTTCAACTTTTCTTGCCACCCTCAATGCATTCTCCAATGACTTAGGTTCCCAAAGGTGAACCTCATGTTGGATGTTATCCTTTAAAGTCCTTATGAAGAAATCAATCAGATGCTTCTCTAGAATACCAATTACATTGATATTAAATCTCTAGAAGTCCTCAATTTTCTCCCCAACTGAACCTTTTTTTTAGATTTATCATTTGGTTAAAGAAGGTATTGCTCTTTGTATCCTCATAATGTGACATCAATTCCTCCATAAAAATTATCCAAGTGAATAGGGATTTATGAGAAAAAAATATATCTATACCATACAAATTGATTTGGTTCTAAATATAAATGTGCAATGTGTACCTTTTGTGTGTGTTTCACATCATGTAGATCAAAGAACTACTCCATTTGTAGTATCCATGTCACCAGATCCTTTCCATCAAACTTCCTCATATCAATCTTTAGAATATGGTTAGTCTTCAACCTACTATTGGATTCTCTAGAATCTTAATTCATATTCCTTTTGTCCTCATCCTTATTTTCATCAAATACCTTGTCACCACTAGGAAGCCTTTCTTACAACAACTTTTTCAAACCTTCCATCAACTCTTCCATCTTGAAATTCATCATTGCTTCCATGTCTACTTTTAAACCATCCTTCAAAAATCCCATGTCCCCTTTTATTTCTTCTTTTAAACAATCTAATTCATTTTTTGTTGCTTTTTGTGAGATTGAAATTTGTTGCACTTGGTCTCGAAATTTTGATATATCATGTTGCATTTTTTTCTCTTCTTCATGCGTCATAGTAAAGCTTTATGTTGGCTTATTGGGTGTATCCATTCTTTTGTTTCAAGTCATATTCAAACCAAATAATGATATCTATGCTTCACTATGCCATTTGAATCACTTTAAACTATTTTTTGAAACAAAAGTTATGCAAATTTAAAAATTACACACATTTTTCTTGCTTTTTGGAGCTTGATCTTGAAACTATTGTATTTATATAATTTCAGCCTCCCAGGGTATGAAAAATTGTCTTGAGATATATTTCTATGTCTTCTTTCCATCCCCACAAGTTATACCAAAATTTAATTCTTCAAGGGAAAGTTATATCAAATCTTCCGCGATGACCTGATAATGTAATGCTTCAATATAGTGAACATGTATAGACTACCATGTGTCAGTGTTTCGACCTTCGGCCCTAAAAATCGCCCCCACGAAGCTACAAGTTTTTCAATTTCAGTTAATTTTTATGGAATGAAAATATGATCAATGAAGAGAAATTTATGATGACTTTCCCTAGGTCATATGTTTGAGACTGAATTCTAGAGCACGCGGAAACCCTAATTTCCTTGGACCATATCTCTGAAATTTAGCAAAAAAAAGATTTGAAATTTTTACGTGAAGTTCAACAAAATTTATACTCCATGTGGTAAATGTCTCAACCTTTTAATGCTTGTAGAAAAAAATATATAATGAAAATTCCAAGATGACTTGTTTGAAGCAACAAAACCCTAGGATCCAAAGTTCTGATAACAAATGTTATGTAACCATAACACAAAACAAAAGAAGATATAGATCAATGACTTGAAATTAATCCTCTTCAAAGAGTAAACCTCTTTTTACATCACACAAATGAAAAACTCTTGTTGATTCAAATGGAAATACCCCCTTGATATATATAGGAGTCTAAGGGGTCAAAATATAATGAGGGCCTACATAACAATAATAATGTAAAGGCACAACAATAAAAATAGCGAGATTCTATGGGGTAAAAAAACAACAATATGGGGGATATACTATTATTATAGGGACCTAAAAATATGCAATGAAATTAAAGCACATATATTCTAATTTCCAAGGAAATCGAGCACATTGTTGAGATAAAAACTTGTAAATAGTAAACCCTAATTCTAGAAGGAAGAAGCAATTTATAAATTAATTCGAATAAAGTAATCTACACAATATCTCTACCTATAAATTACATTCTCAAGGCTCCAAGATTGTTTTACATTAAAGAAGGAAAACATGAGTTGGGTGCAAATCTGAGTGAGTTTCAGAGGCTTGTTGCAAACGACTACATGAGTCCCTATTTTGCACGATCCAACAAGTAGGGGAAAATGCTAAATACAAGGTTGGAAGGAAAAGTAGCTCAGGAAAATATAGTAACTCAAAAAGTACACATGTCCAAGGCATCACATTAGCTTGTGGTAGTGTTAATCTAGCAAACTGCACATTTCTAGGTTTTCTTGTAACTGTAAAACAGGGGACGGTACAAAAAAAAAAAAAACAAACAATGAATGATGGAAAGTAAATAAATAGTAGAAAAAAGTGAACTAAATGTATAGCATAAATTCTAATTGAACAATGCAACCACTACAAATATCATTACCAAATGTTGAGAAAAGCTACAACAAAAGACTGCTCATAAACTACCTAAGTAACCATGCACACAAGTAGTGTTCAAAACTAAATTGTAAAGATAAACAAATGCATGAACATAAAGGGTACAAGAAGTGTCTCAAGTACATGAGGTGGGCCCTAGCCCAAGGAAGTTCAAAACCATTAAAAGAAAGCTAGACTAAGAGTTAAAATTAAAGATCAATTCCATTAAATGGAAATTTGCTTATACATGGAAAAAGTTACAAAACTTGAACTCTCAACTTATCCTAATGCTATACTATGTTCTTTTGCTTATTTTAATTGTTCTAATAGGCCACTTGAGACATTTATTTATACAATATGGGTAGGGTGAAGCCTCTCGAAGGAAGGACTGCTTTCCCTCCAAAATCCCTAAAAAAATGGATCATGTTTCCTGGGTCACCATGCAACAACTGGAAGGAATATTTACTATCCTTATCCAGTCAAGTTGGGAATATTATATAGCTGGGATCAAGCCCCACAAATATATTTGGCTATATATTGTTAATTTTTAGGGGAATATTTTTCTTTGTTGTGGATAGCTAAATTTTTAAACGTTTTCAACATTTTCACATTACGTTCACCCCATAACATCATATCACCATTGGCAATTATGTAGAGAGAACAATAACATCAAAAATGAAAATAAACAATAGGGAATAATATAAGAAAATCATACACAATAGAGACATTAGGATTTAGGTTAGAGACTAGGGGAAAAACCCATAAGGGAAATCCCAACAAAATTCTTCTTCTTAGATATTCATCAAATTTTTAGTTGAGATACAAGATATGAATATCATGAGACATATGTATTTCACCATCAATCACATTAGGACACCTAGGGACAATCCTAGATCATACTAGATAAGATAGCAATAGACATATCTTTCAAGGAGGTATTCACAAGCCCTCATATCCTTGTCACAAGAATTATTGTCAACATTGTCATAAGCATCATTGTCATACACATTACATTCATATACATCATGGTCATAGACATCACTATCATGTAGTCAACATAAGTATTACTGGCATACTTTCATAAAGGAATTTCCATACAAGTACACGGCCATACATCTAGGTAATAAGAGAATTTTCGTGTATCACTAACATAAAGGATTTTTCATACATCACTGAAGATATTGTCATAAATATTCTTCCATTCATCACATCACTATTGTACATCATAGATAACACATGCATATGTCACTATCATGATCATAGGTAACCCTGCTATAAATAACTATCATGAGGATTTTCATATGATAACAAGAGTCAACATTGTTCTTCTCTATTATAAGCACATTGTCATACATAAATATCACTATTAGAAAAGTTTCCATACATCAATATCAACTCACTACCATATATCACAGACCAAACATCATAGTCCTAAGAACTAGAATCTTAATAGAAGCACTAAAAGTCTGCCCAAAACATCTATGTCATTAGCAATTAAGATCAACCCAAACATCATTGTAACATAAAATAAAAACATTCCCCAAACATCACTAAATTTAGGGAACATAAACCCTTGACATAGGGTTGCTCAAATGAGCCTACAAAGACCACACAAAACATACATTTGAGGATTACATAAACGATACCACAGCCACAGAGCGTTAGGTCCATTAGGGCAACATTAGGAAATGAAAAAATGGTTGCACATGAGTTTCACATAACCTTGCTATAATAGTCCTCATATTCACTGAGAGATACCACATATATATCAGACAAAAACATGGAGAGAAGGCCTCATATATACCTCAAAAGAAGGCTGCATAAGCCACAAATAAAAAGCCACATAGATATACCATTGTTAGATTGTAGATGTATGTCGTAGAAGATGCTAAGGTAGGATACAAAGATGCCATTGTTAGGATGCAGGATTATGCCCAAATAAGGCCACAAACATGCCACTATTAGGCTATAGGAGTATGCCCAAACAAGGCTACAAACATGCCACTGTTAGGATGCAGGATTATAATTTCGCAAAGAAGGCTACATATATTCCATTGTTAGGCCGCAATAATATGTGCAATGAAGACCATAGACATGCCATTATTAGTTCGTAGGAGTATGCCCAGAAAAGTCCACAGATATTCTACTGTTAGGCCGTAGTAGTATGCCTTAAGGAGCTCACATATATGCCAAACTAGGTTGGGTTGAATATCCAAATGGTGGAGGAGAGATTCCATATTACAGTTGTTTCATCATACGAAGGGACGTGGCATTTGGGGTAGGCTGACTTGCTTATGGAGGGAAAAGTTAAATTCAAAAAACATTTAAATATATTTTTGAAAATCTTTGAGGGTTAGTTGCCCAAGTAATTGTGTCACATCAAATAAAATAGGAGTGCCAAACTTATCAAAAAATAATAATTCTCTTATCCAATTTGAATTCTCCTTTTTGGGCAAGATGGTATCTCCTTGGGGTAGTTAGGTTCCTAATGGGGAAATCAATCCCATAGTTACCCCAAATTTCAACACTCCCTCTTAGCTAGGGAGGAATTTCCATTTGCATAATAAGCCTCATCTCATATGTACAGTTTTATGCATCATGTCTCATCTAGTCTCATCTTATCTCATCTCATCTCTGTAGAACAATTATGTCCCGATCTAAAGAACAAGAATAATTATAGGGGGGATCAATTTACCACTACGGTAAAGATCCTCCAAATGCAATATTTAATGAAAATAGGGGAGATCAATTTACCACTCCTTGGTAAAGATCCTCCATATTCTATGTCCACCAACTGACCCTGGTTGACCATAAGGGAGAATAATTTACCACAAGTGATAAAGATCCTCCATACCCTATGCCATATCCAACATGATCCTCAGTGATCAAGTGGTTGAACACCATGGAACCCAGACTTAAGGATATCAATATACTAGATGCATTTTCCATAGGTAAATATCCTCCATACCTAAGTATTCTCACTTATTGGCCAGATAATTGGTAATCCCAACAATCCTACCTTGTCGGTAGGATGCATGTTGGTATACACTTAGTTAAATCCTAGAATTTATAGTAGGGGGAGATACACACTTACCACAAGTGGTAAGGATAAAACAAATCCATATATCAACAATAGTCGAGATACACACTTACCATTCCTAGTAAGCATTAGACATGTCCTATTTCCCATGGCTCACAAGGAGCACCCCCATCCCTATGAGCTGTCAGAGATCAATGTTCATGATCATCCAGGATACCTTCCCATAAGCGATACTTTCTCCACAACTCCAAGATGATCTCTAAAGAACATTGGAACAATAAATTCAGTTTCGGTAAAGGTTTGGTGAGAATGTCAACAACCTTCTCATTAGTTGAACCCTCAGTGCTTTGATTCCACAAAAAATCATTATCAGAGTCTCACCACTCCCTCTCTGCTAGATCCTCATTACTTCATCCATGTTAGAACCTCATCACTCCAATATTTACACTATGACAATCCCGTGGATATATTTTTAAGCCAAACTTCTCATAATATGATCTACGACTGTTGGACAGAGTGTAATGTAAGTCTGCTACTTGCTTATCCAAGAATTACAAGCAAGACCCAAACTGAAGAAACACTTCCAATTATATGTTCTTCCTATTCACATCACTCCTAGTTCACTTGACATCAACATATCTCTATAGTCACAATGCTATCTCAATCCACGAAGGTATCTCAACGCCAACTTTTATCTCAATATACATGTCCAAACTCTATCTAGCTTAGGGTAGATGGTGCAAAGCAAGGATCTATCTTTTCATCTTGGGATCCACCACACATGAACCTAAATAGGAGTCCCTCAATTGATTCAGTGTAATTCATCCTGCCATTTCTATGAAAATATACTTCCCTTCAACCTCGAAGAGAGACTAGAGTCACATTAGATGTTCATCCATCCAAGCATACCAAACATAGGGAACCTACTTAAGTCCATATGGGAATTTCCTTAGTCTAAGTACATGAGTCTCTTTCTCAAGTGGCTCAAAGTCCTAATAAGATAGATCCAAGTATGCTTCTTCCTTAAGAACATCCTAGAGGAATCCAACTCCATATATATCTAATAATAGTGCATCCAACAACAAGAGCTAGGATCTCATCATAGTTCTATCCCTCTAAGAGCATATTCATGGAATGATATGACACTGCAACATAATTTTCATCTAGAATAGTCCTATATTTCTCCCTATTATCCTCCACAATGTCCCAAGCTAAGGAAGGAGATTGAAGGAGGTAAGCTCAAACCACTTGGGGTTCAGCAACTAGCCCTGATAAACCAGAGAGGGATATATTTATGAACTCACAACCAATGATGACTGGAGTGGGAAAATATGTTAGGTTAGATATGTTTAGCTCTAGGGTTTTGAAGATTTTAGGGTTTTGCTAGATCAAGAGTGAAAATGAGGGAACTAGGTCAAAAGATCAAAGGTTTCAGCTACAAGAGATATAAAGGAGCATGATAGGTATGATTTTGTGATACTTTGGGGTTTTTTTGATGTAGTGTATGTTAACACCCAGGTTGTTCTCTTTGACTCCTAAGAGAATACGGCCGGGGTAACCACTAACCAATCTTAGGGCTACAGCTTCTAGCCCAGCTGCAGTCAGAGAGGGCTCTCTCTATTAGGTTTGTCACTGCTTTCAGTGAGGGTCTTAGGCTAGTTATGAGGTGAGTTTTTGGTTGTTTTTGTGTGTTTGGTTGGGAGGATGCTTCTGTTTCCTTTAACGTATATCCGTAGGCAAGATTAATCCATTGGGCAATGGGGTCTAGGACTGTTTTCTCTTGAAATCTTGACTTTGGTGAGGAAGAAAGCTACAGGGCCTGTGTGCATTTCATGAAACAAAATTGTAAATAGTGAGCATGAGGTGAATACAACTAGTAATGAATAATTAAGATTTCCTTACTTAAGCTGTATATTTATGAATGAGGCTTGTTATCTAGGAGCAATGACTTGAATTCCTACACAACAATACACAGTGATGATATGGTTATTTAAAGGTAGCAGTTAAGAATTACGCTTTAAAATACCTTATCAGAAGAAAACATATGAGATAGTTCAGATTGAGCTCAGGGTAGTCAATGACCAAGTCCTGATGCTATCCTTTTTCCTTACTATCTAGATTTCAAACGCATAGAAAACATGAGATACATATGAAATGACAGGAAATGTAGGTGAAATGAAGAGTCATGAGAAAAACTTATTTGAACCATGTAATGCACAGGAATCTTGCTGCTTCAAGCCACACACCACCAAAAGATCAAGAGACAAACATCTTTTGAGAAATCCCACTGCCTTTGTATTAAACTGTTTGAAGGTTTATAATATCAGAAATACAGAGAAGATCTCAGGAGAATTTCTTACATCCGAAGTCCAACCCCTCTAAACCAATGCGAGGGTCAATATATAGAGTTTACATACAAAAAATATCTCAGGAATGGAGTCATCTGAGAGGAAAATATCTCTTACACTCGTACAGAGAAAGTAGATGAGAAGTTATTATAAGTGTAAATGTTTCTTTAAAGCTATTAACTCCTGATAAGATAACCTTTTGACCTTTGAGTACTGCGGGTTTTAACTGCGCGGCTTTTCATGAATGAAGCATTGAAGTGCTTTGTCACTTCTGATTTTATGTATCTTTCTTGGCCCTGCCACCTGTACCTGCTGATGTTGCTGCTGATGCCGAGTACCTGTGCTGAGTTGGATCAGTGTCTTTATGCTTGCTGTTGCGGCTTTGTCCACCTGTAGGTGCAATATGGACTGTATTGCTGCAAAAAGTTTTTTCTTCTTCAACCTTGGTTCAAAAGTAGCTTTACCAAGTCCTGCCATGTATCTGGATGAGGAAGCTGGTGCTTCAAAATTGATCCTACAGTCTCATCAGCTTCAGTGTACTTATAGAAATCGGGAGGTTTATCAAATAAATGTGCTACCTCATTTTTAATAAAAAACAAATTATCTAATTTATTAAAAAGAACTTGTCCTGTTAATGGGCTTGTTGTAGATGACCCAGAAGCCTCA
>APFE030151972.1:12296-71301 GCA_000404065.3 Pinus taeda
ATTTATTTATATTTTTATTAATTTACCATATCTCTTTTATAAATATGGTATTTGGCCCATAGGATTCACTTAATAAAACCTATTCTTGAAAATGGGCGAATGGATTCACTTAAATAAAACCTATTCTTGAAAATGGGCGAATGGAAGGTTGTAACTCCTAATTTCAAGGGCTAAATTTACCTTTTTTACCCTCCCTTAAAATAAGGTGGGCTATTTGAGGTGATTTGTAAAAATGTACTATGATACAAAATATTCGCCCACTAAAAATTTAAAACCCCTTAATTTCGTCAAAGGGCGAACATTCGCCCCTAAAATTATCCTTGCCAAACATCCCCTGCGCAAGTTGAAGAAAAAGTGATCGTGACTGATGTAAACAAGAATCCAATTGCTTTGGCCAATGCAACTAGAGTGTATGCTGAAGCCACTAGCTCAAGTGTTTGTTTCCTCATAGCTGAGAATGGGTGAATGGTGAAGGAACTATAGGTGACCAAGCAAGGAGGAGACTTGGTGAAAATGTCCTCTCGAGCTACACTAAAGAAGGCAATACTAGATGAATTATTTTCCCTTTCTATAGCTATGCAAGCATTGTACTCCAAGTTTGGTACCATGCACCAAGAAGTTATCCATCTCCACAGATGTCAGCAGTGATGTGTGAGAAGAGCACGCATTTTGAAGAACATACATGTTGTTGTTGATAATATACAAGCATAGATGATGAAGTACAAAGGAGACCTGCTTCACTTGCCAAAGGTGATGAGGGCCAATGCGGTCGAGCTACAAGAATGTATCTGGAGTTATATCCGAAACTATGAAGACCTAACACAACTCATCACTAGCATACAGTATTCCCATGCATGAGTATTCAAGAGCATGGATGTTATAGTCAATGCTCATGCAATCGTATCACTTGGGACTCGCAGCCAGGAGAAGATAAAGAAGCAGGTCCAACAGGAGCTTGACTCATACTTCAATGAGTTGATGCACACTGCCACTAGCCCAGACTTTCCTATCAATGTAGACATGATGCGCAAGTACGTTCCTGGTCCGACAACATTAAAGAGAATGATGTGCATGCTCTCAGACAAGTTGGACAGAGGAGCCCGAGTAGTGTACCCAGATGCTATGGAGGCAAGGTTGAGGTTTAAGATAGATGTCACGGCGGAACACACAGACACCATCAAGGACTACCAATCTTGGCATCAATATTTTATTGTTAATCAACATGAGGATGTTGAGCAGTTGGACCTCTATGGTTGTCTAAGTCAAAATGATGTCTAGTTTGGATTGTTCAAGCCATTTTTCACATGGGTACATGTGCATTGTAATGTTGAGTCATGTCAAGTGTAAGTCAAGTCTCAATAATGGATGTAACAGTCATAGAGTAGGTGAAGAGTTATGATGGTATTTTAATGGTCCAAAGGGGATGTCAAGGGTCACCCCACCCTTTGCTATAAATAGTCCCTCATAACTCATTGTATAGGGTTTTCGTCATCCAAGCTTCTACTAAGACTATCTTGAAGAAGGCTTGGATAGTATTGTAACGTGCCTTGGCTTCTCCACTATACGAAGCTAGTACATCTCTTTGGAGGAGCAGGTGGATGTGGTTGTAATGTTTCACTGATGGGGCTAGCAGGTTTACATGGATGTATTGTATGATTGGAACTTACACTTTATATAATACGAGCCAACACATTTTCATGCATATGTTGTTTAGATGTAGTTGTGTATGAACTGATTCACATGAAATTATATGAAACTTGTTGCAAATGTGTTGTATATGTTGTTAATGTTATCACCGTTCGTGTCGATCGCTCTGTCGTACACTAGACAGACCTTTCACATGAACCTTGTTATAACAACCGTTGCACTCATTCAGATTGATCTATGAGTGATGTACGTGTTAACTTATCTTGTATGTTGTGACTACCGCATCCGAGTGGACAACTCCGTCGGAAGTTGTGTATGTCCTTTTGTGTTGTGTGTTCCCAGCCGAGTTGGGACTGATCCCTTTCAACCTGGAACTCACCTTCACCCTTATCTCCCCCCTTATGTGTTAGAACCTGTCATACATCTTCCTTAACTCACTGCAGCAGTCACACCCTTGATACTGACAGAGTTATCCTACTTTCCTCTGGGTGACATCATGGTAAAGGCATTACCTTACCACCCACTGCTGTGACTCCTACACCAAACGGTCTGAGGTCTAATTGAGACTTCTTACCGGGAAGATCCCCTTGGCATGTTGGCGGGTCCATCACCGTTAATAAAACCCCTTTTTTCTTAGATCAAAACTTACCAAAAGTTCTTCAACAACATCATATGGTTATTCATGACCATAATCCTTCAACAAGCAAGGGGCATAATTTCAAATAACGATAGGTGATAAAATTTTATGAAGTGTTTCTCCCTCTGAATGAGAAGCCTTTTGAATCATCAAAATCAACCTCTCTATCATAATATTATCATGCTACAATAAAACTATTAGATCCCAAACTATATAAGGCTCTCAAATATATATCATAGCAAGTCATCATCATATCATCAAACACTCATAGGGGTTAGTGTGATATAAGTGTATCTTTATACTTCAAGTATCATAATCCCAACATCAATTCAGAACATCTAATTCTACCACACGTCACATTTACTAATCTTAACAAAACCTTACCACGATCAACAAGAGTATTAAATTTATTGTTATACTTTCATCATTCTTATCACAAGCATTAATAATAGTATTAAGTTACCATATATAAAAAACATTGAGCTAGCCTTATTTATGAGATCAGGAAATCCATCATGACTTAAATGAAATATGCTTACCAAATAACAAGAGCACCAATATATATCACATGTTCTATAAATCAAACTTACCCAAATAACAAGAGCACCAATATATATCACATGTTCTATAAATCAAACTTAGTTTCATATTATTGTCATACCTCAGGGCTTACCTTACCATCCAATATTGTGGCTTACATACCTTGTAGTATTCATGTACCTTTGTAGCTTGTAACATTTATTTATTATTGAGAGTTATAGCTCTTCACTTCCCGCACTAGCTATCTTTTCATGTACCTCAAATGATCCTCAAGAAGGATCTACTTATCCCATCTCATCATGAGTTTAGAAGTAACCACATACTCAAACATCCATGTAGGGAGAAATAATCAAATCAATAATCAAAAACAAGAATAAAATCACAAAGAGGTAACATAAATCTAGAAGGTACTTATCTTTAACAAGAGGATATCAACTTCCTCTTGAACCGTCCTTCTAGAGACATTACTATCCATTGTCCATATCAATGCCGCATTTCATATTTCCATCGACTTCATTAACAACCAAGGCTATCAACCCTTGACACAAATATAGAACATATTCACATTAATCATGTTTAAAAATTGCAAAAACTCAAGCCATCATTTTATCCCAGGGTGTCTTCCAAACCTTAACCTCATGTCATCCATCAAACCCTAATAACCAGATTCCCTAGGGTTTCCTTCAAACCCTATTATTCCTTTAGGTCTCCTCCAACTTCTTGTTCTTCCACCAGAGGTGTATTCAAATGGGTGAACTTCAATGACTTTTCTTCAACCCAACTCTAATACCATGTGAATTTTTCTTAGGGATATATTTGTCTTTTCTTTAGATAATTGCATTTCATCATTTACATATTAAATTCACCCCAAAACATCGTATCATTGTTCAAATTTTCAACATTATTCAACAACATATGAAATTATATAGAGATAATAACATCATCAGTAATGCATCAGAACATAAAGGATAATTGAAGAGAATCATTCACACATAGAGACACCAGGATTGGTTGGAGACCATGGAAAAACCCACTATGGGGAAAACCCTTTCAGCTTCTTCTAATTATTAGATTTTCATTGAATGATTCAGTAAAGCGAGAGTACAACGATCCATAACTTCAACCATAAACCTATCCAACAAAATTAGCTAAATAATTTCCATGAGATGAACCCAAAAATGCTAATAATAAAAAATCGGATTCAAAAGACTGCGATCAATTATATCTATCTGCAATCAACTTTCGAACTCTATGGTTAACTGGTGGAAACTTTGATCAACTGAGAGAGTGTTGTGTGTGCAGCTAAAACCCTTCAACTTCATGCATAGTTTTTCATTCCTAAGGTTATAACCGAAATATGCTTGTGAGAAGCCTACAGTTGTGACCCAAAACCCTAGACACATGTGCGAGCTTCAGACCATGTAATTGCATACCTTTGTGAGCCAATCTACACAAATTTACTCTGACCTGTGTGAGCTAAGAATAGAATAATTCTTCATGATGATATCCAAATGAGGTTGAGGTCACTTGTATTTATAGGCTTCCAAGAGTGCCAATTTTCTTTAGGGTCAAACTAATCAAATGTGCACATGTGGGCCTTAATTCAAAAATACGCTTTCGCTCGTCCAAATTGAGAGCTTCAGTAGTCAAAATTGGTCCTCTCGAAAAGAGGAATCTATTACCATGCTTGGAATTTGACACTAAGCTGCCAAAAATAAAAATCGAGGAGATTTGTGCACAGGCTCTAAGGATTCACAATGAACACAATACTAAAGGTACATTGAAAGAGGCTTCAAACATAAGGCTAATGGCCCCGATTCTTGTTTAGAAAGGTGACCATCAGGGAGCCTTGGAAAATTGGAGATCCAGGTGGATGTTGGTGGCCACCCACCTATCCCATTTGGACCCCCACAATTCTCTTTCAGCTTTTTCAGTTTCCTAAATTGTAGCACAGCTTACTATTTTTAGCAGTTTTTTCGGGTCCTGAACTTCTGGAGCCGTTTTGAGGCCCTAAACGACGTTTTTTGGGAAATCTGGGGGCAATATGGGTCCATGGACTGATGTTGCCCTTCCCAAAGTGGTAGTTCTCACATAGATCTTTCTAACGAGCTATCATACGCATCAAACAGAGATCGTATGCCAAAGTTACGACCCCGGGAAATTGATGTACCAATTTACCCAAAACGGGGCCCACAATTTGGTGTTTCATCTTCTAGGGGTAGGTTTTGGAATGTGAATGGTTTTCCATTGTTTCTCAACAATAAATAGGCCTTCAAGCCTCATTGTAACACAGTTCGGAATAGTTCAGAGGCATGTAATCACCACATCTCTTCTCAGAGATAAGCTACCATCACCCTAGCTGGTTTATTTCCATTTCTGGTTGTAAGCATATTTCAGTATTTTCCATTAATGAAATGAAGTATTATTTCCGCTGCGTATTTGTGTATATGGTTATCTCTATATTTTGTTGCATTTCTGTTTAAATCTGGATCAAATCTGGGACAATCTACCTATGAGAAGGAGATGATGGCCATCTTACTGGCAGTAGATACCTGGTGACCATACTTATGGGGGCAACATTTCCAAATCCACACAGACCATCAAAGCCTTAAATATCTTTTGGAGCAATGCCTATCCTCACCACAACAAAATAAATGGTTCGCCAAAATGCTTGGATATGATTATGAGATAATTTATAAGAAAGGGCACGAAAATATTGTAGCAGATCCTTTATCCTGCCAATTTGAGGAGGAAAATACCCTACTTGCAATTTCCCTTCCCATTTCAAAATGGATTGAAGAGGCTCATAAGGAATGGTTTTCACATCCCTGGCTCTCCCAACTCATTAATCAACTGCAGGTGGATCCAAATTCCAGAACGGGCTACTCTTGGCAAGATGAGATTCTTCGCTACAAGGATAGAGTCATAATATCATGAACGTCCAACCTCAAAATCAACATTTTTGCAGAGTTGCACTCATCTCCCACTGCAGGACATTCAAGCTTTCAGAAGACATATGCTTGCACTCGAAGATCATTTTTCTGGACAGGCATGAAAAAGGACATTCTTACTTTTGTAGCTGAATGTGACGTCTGTCAGTGCCACAAAGGATAAACAATAAAATCCCCAAGCACATTACAGCCATTTCCCATCCCAGCCTCAATCTGGATGGAGGTTTCTATGGATTTCATTACAGGTCTTCCAAAGTTAGGAAACAATTCAGCCATCATGGTGGTTGTGGACAAAGTTTCTAAGTTTGCTCATTTTTGCACCCTACCCCACCCTTTTACAATGACTTTGGTCACTCAATATTTCATGGATCAGATCTTCAAATTGCATGGCATGCCCCCTACCCTTGTGTCTAATTTCGACCTGATCTTCACCAGTAACTTTTGGCAGGAACTCTTCCAGCTACAAGGTACGCAACTACAACTGAGTACTTCCTATCATCTACAAACTGATTGTCAAACTGAAGCAGTAAACAAATGTCTGGAGACCTACCTTGGGTGTTTCACTTCCGAAAAGCAACATCTATGGGTAGAGTGGTTACCTCTAGCCGAATGGTGGTATAACACCAACTATCATGCGACCACCAAAATGACTCCATATGAAGCAGTTTATGGTCAACTCTCTCCTTCCCCTACTTCTTATATCAAGGCATGCTCGAAGGTACAAGAAGTGGATCAACTCCTATAGAACCGTACAACCATGTTGTCCCACCTTAGAGAGAATCTTCATCAAGCCTAAAACCGCATGAAGCAACAAGCAGATCAACATCGCTCAAAACGTTGATTTCAAGAAGGGGATCAGGTATTTTTGAGGCTGGAACCATATAATCAAACATCACTCAAAAACAAGGGTTGTCAGAAATTATCTCCAAAATCTATGGATTGTATCAAGTACTTCATCACATTGGAGAAGTCACATACAAGCTAGCTTTTCCACCCACTACAAAAATCCATCCAGTCTTCCATGTCTCGTGCCTCAAGAAAGTGAGTGGGAACCATTGCAAAATTCAAACTAGTCTACCTAAAGTGGATGAAGAACGGTCAATCTAGCTCCAACCTAAATAGGTTCTTGACACACAAGAGCGGCACCTGCATGGCCGCACGATCAAGGAAGTCATCGTCAAGTGGAAAGACACCTCTCCGAAAGATGCAACCTAGGAACTAGCTACTATCCTTCAGTAGTTTCCGCAACTTCAGCCTTGAGGACAAGGCTATTCTTATGGGGGAGGGCATGTTAGGGTCCAACCCTAACCCCCTTATTTGTGTAATAGGATTGAGTCATAGTTATAGTTAAGTAAAGAGTCAATAAAGCCCATATTAATAATTGTAAGTGGTTAACCCACATTTAATGAAGGGACCACAGTTAGTTGCAAATGGGCCATGGTATTAGATAGATGGTATTAATAAGAACCATGGTATTGCCCCATGTTATTGCATGTATGAATCCTATGTAAAGGATAGAGACTCCCCTCTAGGAGCATCATGTCTTATTTTGTAATTGAGCTCATCTCTATTGCAGGTTGCTGCCTCGAAGAGGCAAGTGAACATTGCTTTCTGAATAATAAAATACTTAAATACTTGTTGTTATTTCTCATTTTTCTATGTTCTGGGTATATCTCTTCATATATTTGGTGTTCGGGTATTGTCTTGCAGGTTAAGTCCATAAAATATGGTGTGGATAAAAAATTATCTAATTTTTCCAAACTTTCAAACATTTTTATATATAATTGTGTTTGTCGAATTTCAGATGGCATTCGATGATAAAAAATGCAATTTTTCTAGATTAATGTATGATCCTTGATTTATCAAATATAATAAGAACAATTTGTTTACCTTAAATTTTATGATCTAATTGAATTTCAGACTTAGAAATTTTCCAATAAATCGCTTAATTATATGAAGCCATGTATAACAAATTTTTGAAATAATCTATATCTATATCTATTACTTATATATATATCTATCTAGTATATATATATATATATATATATATATATATATATATATATATTATATATATATATATATAATGAAAAAAAATTATAGTGAAATTGATGTTGGCCAAAACACAAGTTTGGCCACAAAGTGGGGAAGTAGAATGACAGCATAGTTGGCTCACGTGAGAGGGTGGTTGTGACATAAGACAAAGTGGGGAAGTAGAATGAGAGCCAAGTTGGCTCACGTGTGTTATAGACATTTTTGGGCACTTCAACCCCAATCACAAATCTCCATAAACTGAGGGCTCCTAAGTCCCTAAAAGTGTTGCTTCACTGCCTAGAGGAACAAGGTCAACTGATTACATCATCGCCCAAAAGTTCTCCACTGAAAACTGCTCATAAATGGTCAAAACTGGACCATAGTGAAAGCTCAATGCAGGGGGTGCGATGCATATCACCTTCCCAGTGTACAAGGTGCGATGCATACTGATTTTCTCCTCTGCAAGGTGTGATGGTCGGGAATGGACAAATGGCAAGGACAAAAATGCGAGGTGGAAGATCATGGAATCTTCCAGAAGCTTCCCCTCTAACACTTTCCACTCCATTTTCGACCAAGGATGAGTAATAGATCATCATTTTCCAAGTGGAAGCAGGAACTATCAGAGAGAAGACACTAATCAAGATCCCAGAAGATGACTCACCTCTCTGTAATCATCTATATATGGATCCCTCATCACAGAGATCGAGAGGCTGGAATTTTGTATCTTATAGAGAAGTGTTGTTGGTATTCTAGTGTACATTCACAGTGTTGGGTGATCTAGCTTTGCTTGAGGTGAAGAAGGGCTTCCTAGCTAGAGGATGATGCTCGGTCAGAGCACATGGTTGTAATCCTCTTACTACTTTTCATCTGAATAAAGCTATTCTTGTTTCCTTCCATATTATTGTGTACTTGTTTATATATGCATGTATATGGTTAATACACATCTGATCCTATATTATTTATGAATCTAGATCCTTGTTTCTTGAATAGTAGTATGTTGTTGTGATTCTACAGGTCCTTTTGAAGTTGGGCAGACAAAGAAGAAGCGGTGAAACTCTATCAAGAAGGAGAGGAAATCAAACGCAAGACTCAGGTTGGCCCTCTTGGCTCTCCTCTCATCTATTTTCATAAAAGGAAGCAATAGTAGACTTTGATTGTTTGTTTCTAAGATAGCGACCCATCTTAGTGGGAATAGCAGCATCCGAGTGGACACTATTCCTGGATAACAAAATGGCGACTCCACTAGGGAGCAACTAGATTACTTGTTAGCCTATCTATCCTTGTTTCTTTTATAAACATACAGACAGAGCCTGAAGTCAAGCTAGCTAGCCTTCAAACTGCATTTGTCATACAAATGCAAAGTAGATCAATGCTGCTTCAGTCTATCTCCATGTTTTGTTTATGAATTAAATAATAGATCTGCAAGCAATCTAATTGCCCTAAGTGGTGGCTCTAGTAACCTCTTAGATCACCCCTGTCTTTTACAGACACTGATCTTTACTTATTCAGCATAAACACCTGAACTAGATTGCAAACTGTGACTGAAATCCCATTCAAAGTCTCGCACTTCTACCATCGTACCCTGCCTTCAGGGCAGCCTATATGCATCGCACTTCCCGAGTGCAGTAGGTGTGCTGCATACTGAGTTCACTGTGTAACAGGTGCGATGGTCAGGGAGGGTTAACTTTACCCTCCGACTATGGATTTTTCTCACTGTTTTCAGTCTTATTCAAGAGTTTTTCCATCTATAGTCAGTGTACTTCTGTGAAAACCCCCTTCTCTTGCATTATTCCACCTCCTTAGTGCAAAGAACTATACATGTTTTTATGTATTGTGCGTCATTTTTAGTTCTCTTTTGCAAAAAGTAGCATAGTCGAACTGTTGTCTCTAGATTTGAAAGTGTCGTAGCTGTCGTTTTCAGTTTTAGAAAGCAATTCCATTGTTATAGATAGTTTATTATACAGTTACTGTTGCATAGGATTTGAATTATTAGTTTTAAAGTGTCGAAAAGCAATTTCCATTTCAAAATCGCAAAGTGTCTCTCTTGATTTCACTTCGTTTTGAAAAAAGAATTTTGTTGAGTATTGTCACTTTAAAAGTAATTCAGTTTTGCACATAGCTTTCTTAACCTCATTCACACATTAAGAGAGCTGAAAACAAATACATGCATGTGCATTTGCATTTTGATTGCTTGGCTTGATTTAGGACTGTGCACTTAGCGTGTGCTTTGTGCTCTGTGAAGAAAAGATTCTTGACTTTCTTCCCTTTAGTAGCTAGGATTTTCATTGTTGAAAGAAGATCAAATGTTTGTTTATCATCTTAGACTACATTTTAGGAATTATATATACATCACATGGTGAACCTGAAAGAAAAATTGTTAAGCAAGATCAACATAAAATAAATTCAATGAATCTAACAACGCTTTGGAACTTAACGGACAACATCTAGAGGTCTAGGCTAGAGATGTATTCCGGCATCATAAAGCCTGGTAACTATTGCTTTCAGTGTTGGTTGGGTGATTCCTCCACTCTAAGACGGCAAGTTCCAGTACGGACTTGTGCTCCCATGTACTGTCGAGTATATATTGGGAGACCACAATAGGCTGCATCCTTTATCCTTAGGAAGTCGTGTCTACCGCCCTATCGATCGCAATGCATCGAACACAACATTCGGGAAGATTGACTGCCATACCATAAAAAGTATTCTGTAGTTTTGCGATTGGTTTGGTAATCCTCTCTACCTAGATCTCCAGAGAAGTCCATTTTTCTCCTTTTCAGACTCCTTTAAGGAAAAGGTCCTCTGAGCACTTCTCACTTCAAGCTCAATAAAAATCGAAGGCGACTAGGGTCATCTTTTGTTTTTTCTCGACTCTTTAAAATTGAAAAACAAGTTGTGTCAAAGCGTCTAAAATTCATTTAATTCAAAAACCATTTTTTCCTTTATTTTGAGTTGATCAAGTAATCCACAATCATGGAACAAAGTCAATCAAAACCTCGTTGTTCGCCGAGACTTACGAGTCAACTGTCATTGACTCCGAAAGCGAAACCATTCCAAACAAAGCGAACTCGTCTAACCGGATCAAAGTCCCCTAGGTTGGTTGGAGCAAGCACTCCAAAATCCTTAGAGACTCCTTTTACTCCGAACATTTCTGGAATCCTTGCCTCTATAGAAGAAATTACGCAACAACAAAAGGACATTATGGCTGATCCTAGTGTGATGGTTAACACTTCTATTCCTGAATCGGCTCTGTCTACAGCCGATTCGGAAGGTGTTACTCCCCAACCATCTGCTGCTGCAGAACTTACATCTTCTTCGGCACCAGAAATATTTTACGGACCTGACAGTCTGTCTCTTCCTCCTGGATTGATTGCCATAGAAGAGATTGTGGAAGATCCTCCATCTAGCACTCCAATGCAACTTGGAGCTGGGATCGCCCTATATCCTTCTTCATCAGAGAATATTCACCCACCCTTGGAAGTTCCTGAAGAATCGCTGAGGAATCTCTTGGATAGGCTTAATATGTCTGAAAAAACGTCAACATCAAGGACTGTGTCACACAATACAGCAAGAGCAGAAGCTCCTTCTACTATTCCAGCAATGTTTTCCAGCGTGCCATCTGTCCCAAACAGCTTTCAATCGCTGGATGGAGTCCATCCTGGGACTATTTCGACAGTATGGACTGTTCCCGTTTGTTTGTCTGGAATTATATCTGGAATCTCTTACGTTGGGTCTCGACAAATTAATCCATCACAAGGTCAATTTGGGCAAACTGGTCCCCAAAGGCAAATTATTCCTTTGAGCACTAGATTACCATCATATGGAGGGCTATATACCCTTTCATTGTCTTCCCCAGAAGGACAACCATGCGTGATTTCGCAACAAAATTTGGGTTATGTTGGAATCGCGACTAGTTCTTGGGTACCAATCCTGTCTCAACAACCAAGAGTTATATGCTCAATACAACAAAGTTCACCTATGACAAACATTCCCACTATGTCGGCTATTGTGGCAGTATCGCAAGTACAAGTGTCACCAATTGTATGCCAACCTCAAGTTTCACAGGTGGCAATACAACAATCTCTTATACCTCCAACACAACCACAATCACCAACTAGTGGAATGGTATAGGTTCAAACGGGGAACACCAATCCCCATCTTGGTTAAACACTCAGTGCTGGAAAACAGTCCATGGCTTCACAACCATGGCTGGTGCAATACCAACAACCACAATTCCAGCACGCTTACCAAGTATATGAGCAATAAGTCTTTGCAAGTAATGGGCAACAATATCGACCATATCATAATGGTTATGCCCATCAACCTTACCAAAGTTACCAACATCAAATGCATTATGCTGGTATGCAAAGACCGACTGCTCAAACGATTCCGTCTTATCTTGGGTATGCTCAATCAAGCCTGAATCAATAGTTGCCCTTCGTGGCAACTCTAGAGTTACTGGATCTAAGTCGACTAACGAACGATCCAATTGCCTACACCCCATGGTGGTCGGCGATTCTGCATAAACTTCCGTCGGATATTCCTAAATTTAATGGAAATCCAGGCGAAGACGCATCGAATCATGTGATGACCTTTCATCTATGGTTTTCATCAAACACTCTCAATTATGATTCGATTCGGCTTCGTCTCATTCGGCGCATGTTAACTCGTCCGGTAGTAAAGTGGTATATCGAACTGCCTAGAGCTTCATTTGATAACTTCAGTACCCTAGCCACAACCTTTTAAACCCATTTTCAGTTACCTATCAGGTACGAAACAGGAACTGAGCTGCTTACCAATTTCAAACAAATGACAGCCACTCACATATCCGATCATATTCATGAGTGGTGGCATCGTCGTAGAATGGTAAAAACATATGTTCCTGATCAGCTATTGGTTGAATGGTTTATTAAGTCAGTATTACCCGCTATTACAGAAGATGTGGCAAAGGGGAGAGTCGTCACTGAAGAGCAAGTTATTGCTTGTGCACAATATATGGACTTGATCTATACTCAGTTTGGCATGCTCTACGATAAAATACCTGACGCTCCAAGACTAGAATTCTCCGTTCCTCCGCCTCCTAAATCAAACAAAGACTCTCATGCCGGCGATGGTGTGATAGGTATGACAAGCAATAAAACCGCAAATTCCACATCGAAAAAGGCCCGCACGGTTTCGAGTCAAGATGAAAATGAGGAACTTCTAGCCTCGGAAGTAAATGCCGTGTCAACAGACAAAGGCAAAGAAACCAAGCAGCCAGGAGGCAAGAAGAAAAAACAAGGGAAGAAGAAAAACTAGGGAGACTCATCTCCTAGGAAATCTTCTGTGAACCCTTCTGGGATTGCGAAACCCAAAAATCCATGCAGTATATGTGATGAGGGTCACTGGACCAAAGAGTGTCCATAAAAAGAAGAACTTAGAAAATTCTTCAAAATTTCAAAAACCTCATCTGTACTAACGGATCCGTTTCCAAACCTAGGAGCAAATCTGGTTGCTAATGAAAATGTTTCCCTGTCCCAAGTGCTAATGTTGTCATTCTCGAAGCAACTGAATGATGCTCTTATAACGAAAAGGAGTAAAGATTATGGGAATCCACAGACGTTGAACAACAAGGATAATGCTCAACCTAGTAGTTCAACAATGACTTCAACATAATTCGTGCCACCCATCATTCCTGAATTAACAATAAAACTGCCAAAGGGAGTAGTACACAAATCGACATTTAATCCTCATGCCCGAGCAACACAACACTATAATATAGTGGAGGATTTAGCTCAATTGCCATCTGCGATGTCGACTCTTGAAGTACTGCAAAATTGCCCCTCCCAGAAGTAGGCTTTATTATCAGCAATAGGTGGGATTGACCCAACGGATTCCAATCTTGTATCTTTTAATCATAAAGGATACGACCCTCAGTTACCAGCTCAACTAGCTTTCCTCAGTCAAGTGAAAGCCCTCAACAAAACTATTCATAGAACAATTATTGATGAGGGGGCATGCACATGTATCATGTTGATTAGTTGCTGGAAAACTCTGAGGTCTCCGTCTTTGTCGCGATCATCAACAACATTAAAAGAATTTGATGCACGAACATACACCCCATATGGGATACTAAGTAACTTGCAAGTCGAACTGGGGGACAAAACAGTGGAAATCGATGTTGAAGTCATCGACAAAAATCTTGATCACAACATCCTACTGGGAAGACCCTGGATATATGCCATGGCTGCGGTTGTGTCGACCTACTTTAGGAAAATTGCATTTCCTTCCCAAGGAGGAATTATAATCATCGACCAAGAAACTTTTCTCCCAAACAGTTCGCAAGTTACGGGAAGCATTCTGATGATCCATGGAAGCCCTAGCATGCTTCATAATATCGGAGTAGGCCTACTAAAAGACCCTACGTTAATGGGAAATTTTACCCTACTTCCTCCTATGAATTTGGCGGAAGTGGCTAATGTAGGAACCTGCAATATGATATCTTCCATTCAAAGGATGTTAGAAAATGATGTTGAAATGGATCATTCACAGGTTTTGCCTCTAACTCCACTAGAAATATTATAGCAATCAGTGTTCTCAGCCTAGGAGGCAAACCCGCATCAATGCTCGTCGAGCGTTTGGATAGATAGGTCTATGGAATATGGCACCCCTTCAGATCCTTGGTCGCAAGTACACCCTATAGATGAAGGAATCATTCAATCGATGATGATTGATGGGGCACCATGGGAAGATTACCACCATCATTCCCATCTTCTGACTTGGAAAGAAGATAATCCCGATGACCTACACTATCCTTCAGTATTTTACTTTCTGACGAATACTGTAAACACGGTGGATTCCGATAGAAACCTATCCAATATCGAAGAGATTATTGCCATAAATATCTCGACCAAAACAGATGTTGTAGAAAACATTCATGTTGGGAAATCTTTTTCTTCTTCCAACTGGAAATATTTAGCACTCCCTTTCACGAGTTTAGAGATGTCTTTGCTTGGTCATATGATGAAATGCCAGCTATCGACTCGAGCATAGTTGAACACGAAATTAAGATGTATCCAAATGTCAAACTGGTATGACAGCGGCTAAGGCAGGTGCACCCCAAGAAAGCCATTGCCATCAAGGCGGAAGTTGAAAAACTCCTCCATGCTGGTTTCATTTACCCCGTTCCTCTAACCAATTAGGTACCGAATATTGTTCCTGTGATGAAAAAACAAGGAACGATTAGAGTGTGCGTCGATTACAGGGATGTAAATCAAGCTTATCCAAAGGAAAACTACCCTACACTCTTTATCGACCAGATAATTGATGAATGTGCCAGATGAGAAATCTTTTCATTTATGGATGGATTTCCCGTGTATAATCAAATAAATATCCACCCACAGGACCAGTCAAAGACTGCATTCATCTGTCCGTGGGGCACATTCGCATATCGCAAGCTACCCTTTGGTTTGAAGAACACAACGGCAACTTTTCAGAGAGTAATGAACTATGCTTTCCATGACATCAAAAACATCGTTCAACCTTATCTCGATGATCTCCCAGCTCATTCGCGAAAGCGGACCCATCATCCGCACCATTTGAGAGCAATATTTCTATGTTGCCGACACTACAAGATAAGACTCAATCCGCACAAGTGTGTGTTTTGTGTTAGTTCTGGTCGTTTACTTGGCTTCGTTGTCTCAAAGGATGGGATTGACCTCGACCCTTGCAAGGTTCAGGCAATCATCAATTTCCCTCCACCTTCAAGCCTGCTTTAGATTTAGAAACTCGAAGGGAAAGCAAATTTCCTCAGGAGGTTCATTCCAAATTACGCTGAACTAGCTAAAGGTTATACTCGTCTTTTGAAAAAGGATGTACCCTTCATTTGGGACCAGGTTGCGCAAGCCTCCTTTGATGCTTTGAAGAAATCTCTAATACAAGCGTCATTAATGTATGCTCCTAATTATCAAAAAGACTTTCACCTGTATCTGGCTGCAGCAGATACAACCATAGCAATGGTTTTAGTTCAAGAAGACAATGGAATTGAACATCCTATATATTATTTAAGCCGAAACTTAAATGATACGGAAATGAAATACTCCTATGTTGAAAAGCTCGCTCTCACGGCTGTTCAAGCGATACAGAGATTTTGACACTACGTCCTCTTCAGGAAGGCTGCCATTTTATCAGATTGCAACCCCATGACTTATATATTGTCATGACAGTTGCTGGGGGGGAAGTATTCAAAATGGATAGAAATTCTACAAGAGTTTGATTTGGAATTCAAAAAATCCAAATCAAAGAAAGCCCTAGTATTCACAGAGTTACTATGCGATCTCCCATCGTTGTCCAACGATGCAACATCCGAAGAAGCAATCGTGGATGAAATTTTTTTTCTTATATATTCAAGCGATTTGTGGTACGAAGATATAATCGTTTATCTTTAGACACAATAATATAGGTCTAATACCTCACACTCCGAACAACGATGTATTTGATACCAAGCAAAAGACTACCTGATCGTCGGAGATACTCTTTATCGTCATGGTATCGATACAGTTCTGCCGAGGTGCCTCACCCTAGAGGGGGCCGAGAAAGTCCTGAATGATTTCCATTCAGGTGTGTGTGGGGGGCATCAATCTGGTTATGCTATGACAAAAATTTTTTTACGAGCAGGATACTCCTGGCCAATAATGTTCAAAGATTGCATAACCACAGTTAGAAGTTGTCATGCTTGCCAAATTTTTGATAGCAAAACCGGAAGACCACCCGCACCGCTGCAACCAGTAGTAGCTGTTGGGCCATTCGTCAAATGGGGCATAGATTTCATGAAATGTAACCCCACCTCCACTAGGGGGCATGGGTACATAACAGTCGTGGTGGACTATTTTACCAAATGGGCCGAGGCGATGCCTACATTAAACAACAGTGGCGAAATGACTTCCCTTTTCTTTTTCAATCACGTAGTCTCTAGACTCGACGTTCCACAAGCCATAGTCATAGATCATGGATCACATTTTCGTAATCACATGATGGTTGATTTGGCTACCAAATTAGGACTGTCCCACGACAGCTCTACTCTGTACTATCCGCAAGTTAACGGACAAGTTGAAGTAATCAACTAAGTCCTAAAGCACATGCTACAAAGGATGATCAGCGTCCACAAACGGGATTGGCAGCTAATCCTATACTCGGCCTTGTGGGCATACCGGACATCAGTAAGAAATGCAACCGGATTCACACCTTTTGAATTGGTGTACGGTCTAGAAGCAATCTTATCGGTTCAACGTGAAATCTCGTCCCTCAAACTCACATTCGACCTTCTCCCCAGACCCTCAGAAGAAGAGGCTCATTTCTTGGAACTAATCCATTTGGATGAAACCTGTCATGATGCAGCTTCGGCTAATGAGGCTCATAAGAAACGAGTCAAAGCACAGTTCGATAAGAATGTCAAACCTCGTGTCTTCTCAGAGGGTGACCTGGTTTTACTTTATGACCAGGAATCCAATAAATTGGGAGCAGGGAAATTCAAATCATTATGGATGGGTCCCTATATTGTTAAATGAGTATTAGCAAAAGGAGTCTACGAGTTGATGGACTATGATGGGATTCCACTGGCGCAACCTCGCAACGGGTTGTACCTCAAGCGTTACTATGTTTGATTTCACATAGTAATCCTCGTGCTTTTGTTACATTTTTGTTTTCGCCAAGAGCATTTAATTTGGTTAAGTAATCCACTTTTTGCATTCGTTGTAGATGTCGAACCTACTCGAATCATTCGTTGGATATGCCGACAGAGCAAGTCGTAGTTTGCTGAACCTGTCTTCTATGGCATGGGCCATTTTCAATCCCAACGGCGAGTTAGTAAGTTTCAAAGGAGTGTGTATTGGTCCGTCTACGAACAATATCATTGAGTACAGTGCATTGATAGAACTCCTTTCTGATGCCATCAGACATGGCATATGCCGACTTGTCGTCAGGCTAGACTCATAGCTCGTTATTCTACAACTCACCGGCATCTATGCTGTTCGAAATCCAGTTATCTATTGCATGTTCCTAAGGGTCAAAATTTTGGAAAGACAGTTCGATTTCATCCAATATCAACATATTTCCAGAAGTTTAAACACATTAACAAATTCATTGGCAAATTATGTGTTAGATAGACATTTGCAACGTTCATAAAAAGAAGCATCACATCAATATATGCAGCAGGATTGTATAAATTAACCAAAATAAAGCTCCGAAAATGAAAAATATATTTCATAACTGTTTACAGTCTGTACATAATGTTCTGTAACCAAGACAAAATTGGTCAAATGACCCAAAACTCAAAATGCTAGGGGGCATCCTAGTCTAATGATGCTGGTGATAACAAGTCACCGCCCCTGCAATCATGCGTAAGAGTTGAGTCCATTGACTCGGCACTCTAGTAGTATGTCGCTCAAACTGGTTGAACTGGGCCGACATCTGCATGAGCACATGAGTTTTGATTAGTCTTGATCATAAGAATATAAGAACATTATAAACAACAATGAATAGAGATATGGTCAGAAGAATTACCCATGGCACCCCATGCTCCCCAACCGGTAGCACCAAATCCGGATCACCTCAGAAATCCATACCAACATATGGGAACCTGGCATAAACCATCTCCTGACGGTCAAACCACTCGAAGAAGGTCTCAGAAAAAGAAATCTGGGGTTGACCAGCGTGACGAGACATGAGATTGACCCATCTCTGCATCCGTGGTTCGATCAGTGGAGGTAGGCCAAGTGAAATGTACTGTGGCTGCATCAGTGGGATTCTCTCTAAGGCGAAAGCAGTCAAAATAGAACCATAACCAAAGTTCTTGGATCTTCCGCTCTTCACCTTGGTCAATTGTTCCTTCATCATAGAAAGTACTGCATCACACCAATTGAACACCTTTGGTTCAAGGCATTCCAAAGCATACTGCATATAAGATCTGTTGGCTATGTGAAGAGCAGAACTACCAGCCAGTCTAGCAAAAGTAAATAGAATGGTCTGCAAGGGCCGGTCAGTGACATCTCAGATGTTGATATTGCCGTCCGCACTCGGCTGAGATCCGTCTCTACAATGCCGACGAATGTACTCCCTCACGGACTCACCCCCACGGGCGGAGCCTGATAATGAGAGAGGGGCACCATGCCTCGATAAACTGGTCAGAAAATAGATGTCCACCACTGTCAAGGGGATCGATTTGCCCCTAATCTGGAATACCTGGTTGATAGGATCCCAGACATTGAGGAAATACTGCAACAAACTGATTTGTTGCCTCATGCTAGAGATACGAAAAAACTTCAGCAGGCCACAATTCCATAATGCAGCTACTGTGCCTGGATCATGTAAAGAAACAACATCCTCTTCTTCATGCTCGCATTCTCGCCATGTAACAACCATTTTGCTCTGATGAATCTTTGAAAAACAAACAAAGGAAGAGTCAGGATCTTCATTTGGTGAAAACAGGCAAAAATTTCATGAGGAAACTATGCAAAAATTTTCCTCCCTGCGTCCATCGCACCCTAGAAAGTGTATTAGGAGCGATGCATATTGACTAGTCAGTGGAGATATCAGTATGCATTGCACCTTTTGAGTGAGGAAGGGTGCGATGATCCTAGGGGGAGTTCTTAAAACCCCAGGGGCTCAGTAGGACAAGGAAATAAGCTCAAAATCCAAAATGAAAGGCATGTAATGAAAGAGCACAAGTTTAGCTCTTACCTAGTCCAAACGGCGTCGAGAATCTTCCACAGAATCTCCCAAAATCAGCTGGTGAAAATCACGGGGGAAAAGCACCTCCAGAGCTCCAACAAACCAAATTCAAATGAAATGGTAAAATGAGAGGTAAAAGTCACTTTTAATTTACTATGAACTTAATTCAAGTAAAATATTAGTGTTTTTAACTCATTTATCAAGCATATGTCTTCATTTCTAACCGGTTTGATGAAGCAAATGAACAGGTAGTACAATCTTTGAAAGAACGAAATGCTAAGGTTAAATCAAAAAACTCAATGACCATCATGGCGAGCAATGTTGTCGCAGAGTTCAAGCTTGTTAAAAAATAAACTCTCCACGAACAGTTTTAGCGCATAGTTCAAGCTCGTTAAAAAATAAACATAAGTCATGAGAAAATGTTTCCCCCAGTGTTTAAGCTCATTAAAACAGGAACCGGTAAATAACCATTGTGAATTCATTATTGCCAGCTTTTGAACCTTGGTCGTGTTCTCACCATCACCTCCACTCTGTTTTAGCCGATAATTCACCCCCATGTGATTGTTTACCCCTTCGAGGAACATCTGTGAAGAGTGATTCTATTAGCCATCCTTGTGACACTGTCGTGATTGGAAAATTCCAAATCTTACTTGGAATTAGCTGCTACCCGAAACCATCACTCGTTCCTCGAAAACGAGTCTTCTTTAAGCTCTTTTCACCTGACTCATAAAATATGAAAATATTTCCGAGCGATTGGCCTCTCCGGCTCGCTAAAAGGCATCGAAAGTGCTATCCCTCCTCTAGATTTTAATCTTTTTAGACCTGAGGGATTATTACACAAAAAGATCGAGCGCTTGTCTTGTTCGGCTCGTTAAAACTATCGAAAATTCATCCCTTTCGTATTATTTTACGCTTTTTCAGACTGAAGGGATTATACAACGAAAAAGAACCTTTGGATTCTTCTTTCCGTTTCTTTTAGACTCTCTAAAATTGAAAGAGACCGAGTTATATTTGTCATTAAACTCGTTAAAACCGAATAGTGACAAATTCATCCAAATGGATGAGAATGAGTTTCAATGTCATTAGACTCGCTAAAATATAGCGACAGGTTCGCCTGAAGGGCGGATTATAGAACAAGCATATGTTATCCTCCTCAAGCTTGACAAAAATAAAGAGGTACTAGTCAACAATGACTGGGGAAATTGGGAAGAAAACTTGAAAAAGCTTTATGGGTAGCAAGTCGCTCTTGAACATGACACTTTCCTTCCGCATCCAAGCCGGGTTGGGTTGTTCCGTTCACTGGTCACACCATCCATCTTTGGGGTTAATGCTACCAATCCATCATCAGTGTCACCGATATTTTCAAGAGAATTCATTCAGACAATTCACCTGTGTCTCACCCACTGTAATACATTCATGCTCCATTCTTTCATGACCGCCACCCTGAACATTGTATCATTAGGTCGTTTTCACCTCCAAAATCATTTGCTTCGTTCTGTGTCATAGATGTGGGATTCATTAAGGCCCTCCTATGATGGGTCACTTCTTGTCGACATCAGCGCATTATCCAAGAAGTCGACCTGGGAACAACCCTTTCAGTACTTTGAAGCTTGCATGCCTCAATGGCAAGTTTCTCACTTTCGGCAGCAGGTTTACATTAATGGCCTTCGATCGAGAGATTTTGCATGGTGTTCGACGCCAAGTCCTTTTTCACACCACACGAATTGTACTATAGTACCTTAAGGGTCATTGTCATTATTGGTGATTTCTCTCGCGCCTGTTAACAGCTTACATCATTGGATGGTAATCAGGCGATGTCTTTCCATGTTCGACTCCAGAACATTTTTCACATGGATCGACTTGTACTCCGAGTGAATATTGAATGAGTTTTGAAGACCTCGGATCTATTTTCATCCATTTGGGCTGTGATATATTCAGGAATATAAAGACATCAAATGTACATCATTACCGAACAAATGATCATCCATATCAAAGGATGATGTCTGAATCATCAGTCTGCCACACAGATGATTGTCTGTCCTATGTACATGAAAATGAATTTATAAAGCTGAGCATGGGAATGCTCGCCTCAGCTAGATCATAAAAAAATGTTGTCAAGATAATGTATTGTATTGTATCTTATTACAGGTCGCCTCCCAACGCGAAAAAACTTCGGATCCTCATAGTAAAGCATTTCACCTGACATCAAAAGATTAACGACCTCATGCTTTAGGGGGCAACTGTTATAGACATTTTTGGGCACTTCAACTCCAATCATAAATGTCCATAAACTGAGGGCTCCTAAGTCCCTATAAGTGTTGCTTCACTACCTAAAGGAACAAGGTCAGCTGATTACATCATCTCCCAGAAGTTCTCCATTGAAAACTGCTCATAAATGGTCAAAACTGGACCATACTGAAAGCTCAATGCAGGGGGTGTGATGCATATCACCTTCCCAATGTACAAGGTGCGATGCATACTGATTTGCTCCTCTGTAAGCTGTGATGGTCGGGAATGGACAAATGGCAGGGACAAAAATGCGAGGTGGAAGATCATGGAATCTTCCTGAAGCTTCCCCTTTGACACCTGCCACTCCATTTTCAACCAGGGATGAGTAATAGATCATCATTCTCCAAGTGGAAGTAGGAACTATCCTAGAAGATGACTCACCTCTCTGTAATCATCTATATATGGATCCCTCATCACAGAGATCGAGAGGCTAGAATTTTGTATCTTATAGAGAAGTGTTGTTGGTATTCCGGTGTACATTCATAGTGTTGAGTGATCTAGCTTCGCTTGAGGTGAAGAAGGGCTTCCTAGCTGGAGGATAATGCTGGCTCAGAGCACATGGTTGTAATCCTCTTGCTACTTTTCATCTGAATAAAGCTATTCTTGTTTCCTTCCATATTCTTGTGTTCTTGTTTATATATGCATGTATATGGTTAATACACATCTGATCCTATATTATTTATGAATCTAGATCCTTGTTTCTTTAATAGTAGTATGTTGTTGTGATTCCACAGGTCCTTTTGAAGCTAGGCAGACAAAGAAGAAGCGGAGAAACTCTATCAAGAAGGAGAGGAAATCAAACGCAAGACTCAGGTTGGCCCTCTTGGTTCTCCTCTCATCTATTTTCATAAAAGGAAGCAATAGTAGACTTTCATTGTTTGTTTCTAAGATAGTCACCCATCTTAGTGGGATTAGCAGCATCCGAGTGGACACTATTCCCGGATAACAACGTGAGAGGGTGATTGTGACATAAGACATGTAGGTAGGAAAATGCGTTGGTCATGGCATAAGGGATAAGCCTGGTTCAAGAAAAAAAATAATAAGCTACAAAATAATAGCTTAGCCACCACGTTGGATGAAGAACCAAGTACATACAAAAGTGGAGGATCATGTTACCTGAGGCCACACACTATGGGACATGTTGACATTTTCAGATGAGCATAGAGAAAGATAATCTTCAAACAAAGATACCGAAATATTATCGTGCTTGTTTCTTAGGAATATAATTCCTACCATGACATTAAGCTCCCCTCTCCACCTTTCTTCATTGTACAAAAACTATTTAGAGCCACTCATAAATACCGATCCTCTTGCGTTAATGAACCAACATTGAGTGGAGAACTTTGTGGTGGACACCACATTTGGGGGACCTAAGCTTGGCCCCCAAAAGATGATAGAAATAATAAAGCTAAGGAGTAATCAAGTTGAGGAGTGGCAAGTTACGATTATAGAAGAGAAAAAATGATGTTCCAAAATTCTTTAACGAACATAATGAATAGTTCAAGCCATTATAGATTCTTCATGAATCGACACATCCTTTGCAATGAATGTGTCATGGTGGAGTGTTTCACAAACTTCATGATGAGATTGTATGTGGAACATGTTGAGAGTGGGACAACCATGCCTCCCCCATCTGTTGAGTAGGCTAATGGTGGTGGGTTAGTTCCCCATCCCTTATATCACTCGTCTATGTTCCTTGACATTATTCACTGTAATCGAGGTTTGAACATCCCTATGAATAATATTAGATCAATCTCCCATCTCCTACATGGTAGGAAGGTCCTTCCAAGGGTAGGAAATATAAGGGAAATGATAATCACAAGCATGATTATGGAAGTGATCAAATTCTTGTTGGTAGCTCTACATATACCAGTGGGGATGAAGACAAGTATCTGAGTGAGAAGATGGAAAATTTTGGAGATGTATAGTTCTATTCTACAACTGGCAGTTATATTATAAATATTAGCTACATTAAATATATTTTTGAGAGTGATAATGACCAAATTGGAGTTTCCTTCTACTACAATCTTAGAGAAGCCCTATTGCATAGAAATTTGTAGACATTCTGAAAGAACATGAAATTTTGTTGCATGATTGGAAGTTATGCCTATGTATCTCACAAATAGGAAGATTGACTAACCCACATAGTTTTAAAATGTATCATTGTATCTTACATCACATGCATATCCTTTAGAGGCACCATTGAAATTGAGTTTGAGAATATTAGGGTGAGCGAGAGACTATGTTTCAAGGGAGGAAGGGGAGTGCGAGGGAGGGGACAGGTAAAGTCTAGTGATAATTGGAAGCTCCTCTAGAGGAGGACCAATTGGAAGTTGACCAAGGGAAGGAAATAACCAATTCTCTAATACAAAGTAAAATAAGGGACCAAACACATCATTTAAAGTGGAGGAATTCCTAAATAGTTTTGACTCTCTTTCTTTTTGGACCTATCATAGAAGGAATATAGGAATAAGTTTCCAAGCACGATTGAATATGGGATTGGGTAAAGAACCAATCCACCCCTCAATGGTTGACAATAGAGTCACCCTATCGCTATTGATTTTTCAAATAGTTGTTCATATTGGGTTGATAGTACTTCTACAAATGGGCATGTATTGAAAAAATAATCCATATTGTTTTCATAAAAAAGAACGGATAGCAAAGAGAAGGTCCTTCGAAACCTTTAAAGATAATTTTTTCACAAGTGAGAGTGTTTTTTCTCCATGTTTTTTTCATCAAAACAAAATGGATATCAAAGATAAGGTCCTCAGAAACCATTAAATATAATTGTTTCCCAAGTGAGAGTGCTTTTTCTCGGTGGTTACCATGGAAATTTTGTAACTTTAGGCCTAAGGTTTTTTAAGCTAGATTTTTTTCCAAAAGCATGGGAGGAAACTTCCTTATGACCTACTCCTAGATTGCAGGCTTCCTTGATTATGGTGGTGCTAGCTATTTATGGCCTCTTATTATTTTATCCATTTCATTGAGAACAATGATATTTCTATTCTAAAGAATTCATTCAAAATTATTCCATTATTCTAAAGAATAAAAAGTACTCGAATCTTGCCTTGATTTACAATCTCTCCAATTTGTGGAGTATTGATTGGATTTCCAGTAGTTTGCTACTAATTTGGCATTATATCATTTTATTCCAGGAAACAATTACCTATAGATTTTCTGACCTAGTTAATATTGGGAGTTGCTTCAAGGATTCTTCCGAGAATAAGATTCATCGACCAACCCGTATCTCCTAGATGCTATTATTTTGGACTGAGGTCTTACTTTGAATGACAAAATTCCAAATCGAGGACCGTTAGATGTTATGGGGACATCAAATTCTTACATGAGGTGATGAATTTTCACCATCTTTAAAATTCCAAATTTCTTGCAAAGTGCCTCTCCTCCTTGAAACAATCACTACCATAGTTTGGAATTGAGAACTTGATTTGGGATTTGAGGATCCTTAAACCCTAATCCCCCTTTATTTTAGTTAGTCAGAGCTTCTTCCAAGCCATGTATGACCATTGCTTTTCACAAATATCTCCACCACATAGGAAGGAGGGATAATGGCGATTTATGGATTTTAAAATTCCTTTGGTGGTAGCTAAGGCCAAGATGTGATATATTGGAAGGGATATCAAAATTTATTTTAGAAGAATTAGTCTCCCCGCAAGGTTAAGTGATTGAAAATTCAAATCAATCAGCTTTTTGAAGATTTTTAAAACTAGGTATTACAATGTATGGATCCTAGAGAATTTTGTGCCATTGGAGCATCCATGTATTTTTCCAGGAGTGTACTATATTAGAAGTTATGAAGTCTAGAAATGTGCACTTAGAAAAAAAGGGTGTATATTGAAGAAGTAGATCCGAGATTTTTTGTGGTGATAAAGGTACAAGATGCGTTCATGAATTCCTCCATGACCTATTTGATTCCAGTTTCCTCACTAACAATTGGAATTTCCATGAGCATAGTGTCATTGGAATTTCCTAGCAATATTTAACCCTTTAAGACTTGACTATTGAACAATATCTAAGAGAGTGCATCTAAGTCCTTTCCTTGTTATGATGAAGAGAAAGGGGGATAAAGGGTCACCTTGGACAATTTGTTAAGAGGAACTAAATGTATGAATTGGTGATCTATTGAGAAGGATGGATAAGAAAAGGGAAAAAATAAGATATCCAATCCATATTGTCCAATTATTAGAAAAACCAAACACTCATATAATTTGGAGAATGTATGTCCAACTGAGGTTGTTAAAGGATGTGGAGAGATCAATTTTTAGTATTATTCTATCCTTTCTAGATTTTTTATAACATGAATAATCTCATGCAACACTATTATCGCATATATAGTTTTACAGCGTTCCACATATCCAATAGGCTCACTTGAGATGAGGGATGGGAGGAAAGGTTTGAGCAAATTAACAATTATCTTTGTGATTATTTTATAGATAACATTATAGAGGGAAATGGGGCAAAATCCACTAACATATCATGAGTCATTTGACTTGGGAATGAGAGTGAAAAGGGTGGAATTAGAGGCAAGGAGGATGCGGGGTGGAAATTATAGACTCTTCCACAACTAGTAGGATATCATTCTTCAAAAAGGGTTGGTAGGCTTGGAAAAATCCACGGTGAAACCATTTGTCCTAGGGGCATTATTTTTCATCATAACCATTATTACTTCCTCCACTTTTGAAAGGGTGATTTCTCCCATTATTAGGTCATTATGTTGATGTTTTTAGTATACTTGGAATATTAGCAATGATTTTGTTGATTGCCTATTGAAGATATGCATTGGGATCCTTTAGTAGAATATTAGAGTATCTAGTGAGCTCATAGTCTAGGTCATTATCCTATCTAATTCTATGAACCTTCAAGTTCAACATAGATAAAATGAAAGAGTGATGTTTAAATTTCATCATAGAATTATGGAAGAATTTAGTGTTCCTTTCTCCCCTTTAATCCATCTCACTCAAATAATTTTGTTTCCATAATAGTTCTTATTGGGATTTTTTCTTCTTTGGTTGGAAAAGAGTGTTAGCTTCCTCTTTCGTAATCTCATTTTTCTCACTTCCCGAATCTTTATTTATTAATTTTTTTTCCATTTATTCTTCTAGTCTAAGGTTAGCCTCTAGGATGTTTCTAAAATATTTCTTATTCAACTTTTTGATGTTTCTCTTCAGGATCTTATGTTTTTTTTTAAATACATACATGAGTGAGATAGTTGAGGCCTTTATATATTACCAAGATTTTCTATCTTTGTCAAATTAGGAGGGATCATTAAGCCAAAAACTTTAAAATCTCAATAACCTATTTTTAGGGTTTCCATTGAGATCCGCTTCTAATAAAATTGGCGAGTGGTGTAAGCCAAAACAAGATAGAATGGATGCTTCTAAGAAAATATACCATTCTAAAAAAAAATGGATATTAAAAATCTATCTAATCTCTAAGAAATATTGTTATGCAACCATCTCAAAAAATAGAAGAAAATATAGGTCAACGACTTCAAAATTAGCCTCTTCGAGGGGGCAACCTCCTTTACATTACACAAATGAACAATTCTTGGATGATACAGATGACAAGACCTCCTTTCTATATATAGGAGTCTAAGGGGTCACAATATCATCATCTCTGACATAAAAATAATATAATAAGGTCACAACAATAAAAATAGTGGGCTTTTGTGGGACATAATAATAACAATATGGGGACTACATGGGCACACAATACATAAGGGGGTTGTACTAATAACAACAAGGGGATACACTATTAGTATAGGGACCTAACATGCCCCTCTCCTTCAAAAATGTTTTGTCATGAATGCTTGAGTAGTTTTGGATGCTTCTGTATAAAATTATCATCCTCCCATGTGGAATCTTCAGCAGGTAAGTTCTTCCACTTGATGAAATACTCTAAAATTGATTGATTTCATAGTTTCTAATTTCTTGTTTCTGTAACTGCTTCAGGTTGCAATATGATTTTTTATTCCTCATCAAGTTCTGGCAATATTTTTTGAACTGTGAGCTTATCACTTGTATCCTTTTTTAAGCATGACACATGGAAAACTGGGCTCACTCGTGAAGATGCAGAAAGCTCCAATTTGTATTCCATAGTACTAATATTTTGTAACAGCTTGTACGGACCATAATACTTTGGTGATAATTTATTATCCTTGTTAGCTTTCTTGAGGGAAATTTTTTTGTATTGTTGTAATCATAGAAATACCCAGTCACCTACATCAAAACTTCTTTTGCTCTGATATTGATACGCATGTTGTTTCATTCTATTCTACACCAAAGTGAGGTTATCCTTTCACAATTGGAGGACTTGTTATTGATTCTTGATGTGATATTCCACCGCTTGAACCTTAGATTTTTCTCTTAAATATGATGTGATGGATGGTGGATGATATTCAAAAAGTGCCATAAACGGGGTCATTTTTGCTGCAGTGTGGAAGGAAGTGTTATACCACCATTCAGCTAGAGGCAAGCACTTGACCCATTGTGTTTTTTTATCAGATACAAAGAAATGAATATATCTTTCCAAATATTTGTTCGCTATCTCAGCTTGCCCATCAGATTGGGGATGATAAGATGAGCTATGAGCTAAATGAGTACCCAAATAAGAATATAATTTTGTCCAAAAATTTCCAGTGAAAATGGGATCTCTGTCACTTGTAATAATCTTTAGGTTTCCATGTATCTTTTGAATTGTTTCCATATATGCACTAGCAACTGTACTCACTTTAAATGGATGAGATAATGCACAAAATTGTGCATACTTGGTAAGTAAATTGAATAACACCGTGATGACACTCTTTCCTTCAGACCTAGGTAAACCCATGATAAAATCCATTGAAATCTCCTCCACAAGTTGACTTGGAATGGATAAAGTTTGTAACAGACCCGAGGTCTTAATTGTCTCAACTTTATTTGGTTGGAAAACCAAACATTCCACCAAAAAATATTATATATGAGATTTAAGGCCATCCCAAAAATAATCCTTCTTAGCCTTGTGGTAAGTTTTTAGAAATCCTGAGTGCCCTCCTAAGGGAGAGGTGTGCAATTCCAGAGGAATATTTTGTTTGATTTTGGAATTCTTACAAAGGTATAAGTGATATTTGTACCATAACAAATCATTTTTCCAGCTAAATATATCATATGTACTAGGATCTTGTTGCAACTTTTGAATGTGTATCAAGTGTATTCATTAGGATGATTTCTAGATTGCAGACGGTGAACTCAACATGATTAAATATCTAGATGAGAAAAATTGGGGAATTCCTAGACAAGATGTGGAATCTCACCAATTCAATGGCATCATCTAAAACCTGGAAATCATAGATGTGGACACCATCAATGGAATAAACACTTGGAATAATTATGAAATATATCTTTTAGAAGGTTCACCTTCACATTCATTGCTATTTTTTTTCTTGTTCTCACTTGAAGAAATGGTATTTTCATGTTATCCTCACTCTGACATGTGTCGCCTTCAATTTATTTAGTCTTTTCAAGTGTCATTTTCATGTTTTCTTATGGTTACAAGTGTCACTTCTAATTTTTTTAACTCCTATATGTGTCACACCTTTTCACATCACTAGAGAAATTTCTAGTACACTCTTCTAAAATAGGTCATCCTACATATCATAATAGGCATATGCAATAGACACATTCCTATAACTTAGTGCACTTTATGGTCACAATTGACCCTTGTGTCACAACTTGTATTCTAAGTGTCGCAATGTGGTGTTTCAAATATCACAACTAGAAACAAGTGTTCCTTTGCTATCGTTTCAAGATTTGATTATTGTTCAAGAGTCTTATGCATTTCCCTAGCTTATATTGATGGATTTCATGTGTGTGATCCATGTTTGAGTCTTGTTTGTTGATGTATTTTATCTCTTACACCACTAATCCCACACAGTATGCCATTTTGGAGATCTTCTTCATCCTACTGCCTAGTCAATGTTATGAAAGATTAAATCCTTCATGAGGTTATGATCACTTCTTATTCATGAGTTCCACTGATTAGATATATTCCTCCTAGACTTGTACATTGAGCCTCTCTTAAGGTATGCTCCTTTGTGTAGGTTTTAATCTTGTATAGAAATTGTCTATAGATGAATTATAAAAAATAGAAAATGACGATGACGAGAATATAAAACAAATACATAGGGATTTTCCCCTGGATCTGAAAACCAGGACTACCATATTGATTTTTCCTTATATTCCTTTCAATGTTCCAATACATATATATACATGTTGAAGCATTCATAAACTCCAATCCATTAACCTTGGATTATAACATAACCATAGTTTCCTTGACTCGATCTACAAAATACCATGGGAAGAAAACCATCATGCCAAAAACAAGTTGCAAAACCCATGCACAAAACCATAGGTAGGTTGACCCTCCTATAGATGATAAAAAATAAATAAATCTTAGGGCATTTCCCTAGACCTCGTGTAGAGGGGATACTGCCCCCCTAAAGCCCTCTGATAGGGAGGGCTCCCCCCCTTGTGACTTGCCTATTGTACCTAGCACAACAAACAAGGGGGCTCTCCCCCCAACATGCATGTGACTAGTAATGCAAATAATATAACACATACCCAACATTTTCCCACTTGTTTTTTTCTTTTCCACATAGGGGGTCACACAAGAGCTTAGTCATTGGTCCAACTCCGCAACAACCATTATTTCTGTACACCCAAACTTCTTAATTCTCTTAGACTTTGCCAATGCATCTGTAACATTCTTCTAAGGGTCCACCTTTATGAGAAACACCCTTTTATCCTCAACCATATCCCTCACAAAGTGATATTGAACATCAATGTGCTTTGTCTTTGAATGATAAGTAGGGTTATTTGCCAAAACAATTTCACTTTGGCTGTCATAGTCTATCCTTATAGCTCATTGTACTAAACCCATACTTGAACATAATCTCTACAAGTAAACTTCTTATTTTCCTGCATGAGTGGTTGCCATGTATTCTACCTCTATAGTTGAAAGTGCCACTACATATTTTTTCTTGCTCGTCCAACTGACGACACCTCCAAATAGGTTAAACACATACCCAATTATAGATCTTCTCTAATCTAGATCTCCTGGCTAGTCTCCATAAAAAAATCCATAGATGTCCAAAAATTTGTCCGATCCTGATCTTCCTTGGTAGCACATACCATAACCACTTGTGCCATTCAAACACCTAAAATCCTACTTCATTGTTGTCTAATGTTACTTCCCTTGTTTTGACATAAACCTTCTCAATACTCCCATTGCATGTTCAATGTTTGGTCTATTATAGACCATTGCATACATCAGGCTATCGACTGCACTTTCATATGGAACACGAGACATGTCCTATTCCTCTTCTTGTGTCTTGGGACATTGTGCAACAGATAAATTTACACCTATAGGAATAGGAACCCTCACCAGTTTACTATCCTCCATATTAAACCTATGTAGTATTGTTGTGAGATACTTCCTCTGGTTTAACTAGAGCTTCTTCTTTGCCCAGTCTCATTTAATTTCCATGCCCTCTAGCACTAAGATCCTTCATGTTGAATTTGGAGGACAGTTGGGTTTTAAAATCATGAATAATTTCTTTTCCATTTCCAATCAATAACATATCATCCACATGCAAGACTAGATAACTAACATGATCACCAATTAATTTAAAATAAACAGAATGATCCTCTTTACTTCTACTGAAGTTGAGTCCTCGTATAATTGTATGAAATTTTTTATACCACATCCTTGGTGAATTATTTGACCCATACAAGGACTTTTTCAACCTACATATTAGTTCTTTATTTCCCTTCATTACAAATCCTTTAGGTTGCTTCATGTAGATCTCTTCCTATAGATCCCCATGAATAAATATTGTGATTATTTTATAGATAACATTATAGAGGGAAATGGGGCAAAATCCACTAACATATCATGAGTCATTTGACTTGGGAATGAGAGTGAAAAGGGTGGAATTAGAGGCAAGGAGGATGCGGGGTGGAAATTATAGACTCTTCCACAACTAGTAGGATATCATTCTTCAAAAAGGGTTGGTAGGCTTGGAAAAATCCACGGTGAAACCATTTGTCCTAGGGGCATTATTTTTCATCATAACCATTATTACTTCCTCCACTTTTGAAAGGGTGATTTCTCCCATTATTAGGTCATTATGTTGATGTTTTTAGTATACTTGGAATATTAGCAATGATTTTGTTGATTGCCTATTGAAGATATGCATTGGGATCCTTTAGTAGAATATTAGAGTATCTAGTGAGCTCATAGTCTAGGTCATTATCCTATCTAATTCTATGAACCTTCGAGTTCAACATAGATAAAATGAAAGAGTGATGTTTAAATTTCATCATAGAATTATGGAAGAATTTAGTGTTCCTTTCTCCCCTTTAATCCATCTCACTCAAATAATTTTGTTTCCATAATAGTTCTTATTGGGATTTTTTCTTCTTTGGTTGGAAAAGAGTGTTAGCTTCCTCTTTTGTAATCTCATTTTTCTCACTTCCCGAATCTTTATTTATTAATTTTTTTTCCATTTATTCTTCTAGTCTAAGGTTGGCCTCTAGGATGTTTCTAAAATATTTCTTATTCAACTTTTTGATGTTTCTCTTCAGGATCTTATGTTTTTTTTTTAAATACATACATGAGTGAGATAGTTGAGGCCTTTATATATTACCAAGATTTTCTATCTTTGTCAAATTAGGAGGGATCATTAAGCCAAAAACTTTAAAATCTCAATAACCTATTTTTAGGGTTTCCATTGAGATCCGCTTCTAATAAAATTGGCGAGTGGTGTAAGCCAAAACAAGATAGAATGGATGCTTCTAAGAAAATATACCATTCTAAAAAAAAATGGATATTAAAAATCTATCTAACCTCTAAGAAATATTGTTATGCAACCATCTCAAAAAATAGAAGAAAATATAGGTCAACGACTTCAAAATTAGCCTCTTTGAGGGGGCAACCTCCTTTACATTACACAAATGAACAATTCTTGGATGATACAGATGACAAGACCTCCTTTCTATATATAGGAGTCTAAGGGGTCACAATATCATCATCTCTGACATAAAAATAATATAATAAGGTCACAACAATAAAAATAGTGGGCTTTTGTGGGACATAATAATAACAATATGGGGACTACATGGGCACACAATACATAAGGGGGTTGTACTAATAACAACAAGGGGATACACTATTAGTATAGGGACCTAACATGCCCCTCTCCTTCAAAAATGTTTTGTCATGAATGCTTGAGTAGTTTTGGATGCTTCTGTATAAAATTATCATCCTCCCATGTGGAATCTTCAGCAGGTAAGTTCTTCCACTTGATGAAATACTCTAAAATTGATTGATTTCATAGTTTCTAATTTCTTGTTTCTGTAACTGCTTCAGGTTGCAATATGATTTTTTCTTCCTCATCAAGTTCTGGCAATATTTTTTGAACTGTGAGCTTATCACTTGTATCCTTTTTTAAGCATGACACATGGAAAACTGGGCTCACTCGTGAAGATGCAGAAAGCTCCAATTTGTATTCCATAGTACTAATATTTTGTAACAGCTTGTACGGACCATAATACTTTGGTGATAATTTATTATCCTTGTTAGCTTTCTTGAGGGAAATTTTTTTGTATTGTTGTAATCATAGAAATACCCAGTCACCTACATCAAAACTTCTTTTGCTCTGATATTGATACGCATGTTGTTTCATTCTATTCTACACCAAAGTGAGGTTATCCTTTCACAATTGGAGGACTTGTTATTGATTCTTGATGTGATATTCCACCGCTTGAACCTTAGATTTTTCTCTTAAATATGATGTGATGGATGGTGGATGATATTCAAAAAGTGCCATAAACGGGGTCATTTTTGCTGCAGTGTGGAAGGAAGTGTTATACCACCATTCAGCTAGAGGCAAGCACTTGACCCATTGTGTTTTTTTATCAGATACAAAGAAATGAATATATCTTTCCAAATATTTGTTCGCTATCTCAGCTTGCCCATCAGATTGGGGATGATAAGATGAGCTATGAGCTAAATGAGTACCCAAATAAGAATATAATTTTGTCCAAAAATTTCCAGTGAAAATGGGATCTCTGTCACTTGTAATAATCTTTAGGTTTCCATGTATCTTTTGAATTGTTTCCATATATGCACTAGCAACTGTACTCACTTTAAATGGATGAGATAATGCACAAAATTGTGCATACTTGGTAAGTAAATTGAATAACACCGTGATGACACTCTTTCCTTCAGACCTAGGTAAACCCATGATAAAATCCATTGAAATCTCCTCCACAAGTTGACTTGGAATGGATAAAGTTTGTAACAGACCCGAGGTCTTAATTGTCTCAACTTTATTTGGTTGGAAAACCAAACATTCCACCAAAAAATATTATATATGAGATTTAAGGCCATCCCAAAAATAATCCTTCTTAACCTTGTGGTAAGTTTTTAGAAATCCTGAGTGCCCTCCTAAGGGAGAGGTGTGCAATTCCAGAGGAATATTTTGTTTGATTTGGGAATTCTTACAAAGGTATAAGTGATATTTGTACCATAACAAATCATTTTTCCAGCTAAATATATTATATGTACTAGGATCTTGTTGCAACTTTTGAATGTGTATCAAGTGTATTCATTAGGATGATTTCTAGATTGCAGATGGTGAACTCAACATGATTAAATATCTAGATGAGAAAAATTGGGGAATTCCTAGACAAGATGTGGAATCTCACCAATTCAATGGCATCATCTGAAACCTAGAAATCATAGATGTGGACACCATCAATGGAATAAACACTTGGAATAATTATGAAATATGTCTTTTAGAAGGTTCACCTTCACATTCATTGCTATTTTTTTTCTTGTTCTCACTTGAAGAAATGGTATTTTCATGTTATCCTCACTCTGACATGTGTCGCCTTCAATTTATTTAGTCAGGCTGGTAGGCTGTCATTGTTCCTTTGAGCTGACTTCCTCTTTTGACGCACTTTCTTTCCCATTGTTCTATGAATCTCCTTCAAGCGATCAAGCTTCTACCAAAGGACCTGCTCTGATACCAATTGTTGGAAATAACACTGAGAGGGGGGGGGGGGTGAATCAGAATTAGCAAATGAGATACTTTTTCATTTTCATACTCAGATTCATATACGCTACTTCAGTTAAGGATATCCGCATATATATGCGACTGTGTTAAAAGCAACTAGCGTACATCTAGTAACCTTTATGATTTAGTTAGTTAATCTTCAGTGAATGCATCAGAACATTATTAACCATATGAATAGTAAATAGAACAGATCATCACACATAAAGAGCACACATGAACACCATGATATAAGATGGAAACCCAATGTGGGTGAAAACCACCTGCTGCAATTTGTTTCTATCTTCCTTTACTAAGAAACTTCTTTTACAATGTACTGGTGGAGTCCTTTACCAGTACGCAGGCTTCTACCTACAGAAGGCTACAACCTTCTTAGCTCTTGTACTAGCTGTTCCATTTACTAGTACGTAGGCACTGGCCTACTGAAGGCTCCAACCTTCACTCATTTTCCAGCTGCTCCTGGAAGGGAGCTACAACCCCCTGCCTCTTGTACTGGCCAATATGTTTACCAATACGTAGGTGCCGACCTACGATCATCCAAGGACCATGTTTCATACATTTTCATACTAGATCCATAAGACAATCACCATTGCAATACAACCTGCATCACAATCTCTGAATCACCCAATACTGAAACCCTGTCAACAACATAGTCACCAGAACACAGAACGGACTACATAAATCTGCAACAACAACCAAATCCAATAGCAACTTCAAATATCATACTTCATACTGTATACGCTACTTGGACGAACCCAACCTGCGTGTATACGCGCTTTAACCAAACACAACCCATGTACAGATCTGCAAATTCTAATTCATAACTTTGCAGCTATTTCAGACATCGGCACATACCTAGATCATAGCATTCATACAATAAACATGCATGAATAGATCTAGTCTATTCATAATCAAACCATATAAAAATAATCATTCCAAGCCTTGAGATCCCGTTCCATCGTTCATCATCCTCCACATGAGTGCAACCTTGGTTCAGATCAAGCAAGGCATCACCAACCCATAACCAACATCTGGATCTCACACTTCATCAGACATTCATCACTTGCACACACTTTGGCCTAACGATCTTCTCCTTATATAGGTTTAGGCTTCTCTCAATACCATCGTCCAAAACCATGTAGAACCAATACCTTGGACCCAATACCTGGGGTCGTCATTTCGAAACAAATACCATGGACCAATACCAAAATACCATGGACCAAATACCACGGACCAAAACCATGGTTTCTGACATGTACACACTTTTCCTTCTGTAAACCTACGTGTATACGTATACGCACCTTTTGCTCAAATAACCCACGTATATACGCGCTTTCATCAAGTCTAACCCACTTATACCTTTCTTTTGACCTACTGCACTAGATCTGCCATCTAATTAAGTTGCCATCGCCTGTATCATACCTTCGAGTGAGTTGCCATCAAGGACAACACCTGTATCATAATCCCAACAATCCACTGAACTTTATCCACCAGTAGATACTCCATCTTGAGTTTCCACAACTCAAAACTTTGACGAATAAGTTTCTCGATCTTTATATTTCCATTTCTTGCCATCTTCTTTCACTACAAGAATCGATCTCATAGATCTTCCACTAAATAGGGTCTACCACAAGCCTAAGAAAAACTCCTCAACAACAAAGGTGTCCCCTTGAATTCGAAACAACTCTGATACCAAATTGAGGTTTTAACCATGTGCATAAATTACCTGTAGTTGAATTCTAAGAAACAAAAAAAAAAAACCAATGACGAGAATATAAAACAAATACACAAAGATTTTCCACTGAATCCCAAAATGGAGACTACCAGATTGATTTTTCATTATATTCCTTTCAATGCTACAATAAATGTATATACGTGTCAAAGGATTCATAAATCCCCATCCATTAACTCTTGATTAAAACATAACCATAGTTGCCTCGTCCGAATATACAAAATAAGATGGGCATAAAACCATCATGCCCAAAACCATGTGCAAAATCCATGCAAAAAGCTATAGGTAGGTCCACCCACAGAGTATACGGGGCAAAAAAATTTCCCAGGCCACTGCCCCCCTAAGACCCCACGACAGGGGGGTATGCCCCTTGTGACCCCCCTTCTATTCCTTAACGCAATGAACAAAGGGGGTTATTGTGCCTTGTGACCCTCTCAAATGTGCAACTAGTCATGGAAATAATAGAACACACACCCAACACTTTGATTGCAATTTGAAAACCTTCAAAAGTATAGTCACCAAAACCTTCTTGCTTACTGCAATGATTTTTTAGAAACTATACTTTGAATGGCATATGGGGCATTTCTAGTGCCCCTCTGCAAAAGAAAATTGTGCCATACAAGGTTTCTTCACTCTCACAATGAATTAGTTCTCTTCCTTGATAAAGTGACCTAAATTATGCTACTTGCCTTAGTCAAATTGAAATTTCCTTTCTAATGAGCCTTCCTGTGTGCAGGGCACCTTTTTAGTTAACAATTAGTTACTAATGAAGAACATTTCGCTAGCCTAGGGCGCATGTCACACATTTAGTGAACAATCAATCGTTGTTGAAGAAAATTGTGCTAGCCTAGAGTGTGGGGCACACTTTTAGTGATTAGACAACCACTGTTGAAGAAACTTGTGCCTTCCCTTGAGCCTTCCTATCTCCCCAGTGCATGGCACAAATTTAGTGGATAATGTGACTGTATTAAGGTCAATTTTCAAGAAAATTATGCCTTTCCCTAAGCCTACCTCTAAGTTATAGTGCATGGCATAGGTTTTGTTAGCAAACCCTAATCCCTTGTCCACTAAAATTCCTCACTGGGCCGAGACTTGTCTTGGCATGCCTCCTTAGCACGTGGCACAATTTTAGTGTGTCGTGGGGTAATTCCTTGCTTATCTTAAATTCAAACTACAATCTCATTATCTCCTACTCTCTTTTGCCTAGTGCATTGCATAGTTTTAGTCAACAGGCTCATCACATTGTTCCTTATAGTTTCCCACTTCGTTGGATTGTGGAGATCCCCTCATCATAGTGCATGGCAAGGTTCTAGTGAATAGTGGTGATATCCTCACCCACTTTTGAGCTAAATTGCACCATCTGACAAGCCTATCACAAGAAACTTCTTCCATGAGCACAGCGGGGATAAAATAAATCATTTTAATATTGATTTTATCTTATCATGAGTGATATTCATTGATAGGTGTATCGTATGAACATGACAAGGTGACACTCAAGAGATATGCGAAGGAGAAGAAGCAAGAAGCCACTTGCAAAGAAGAAGCACAAAGAAGAACCATCATGAAGACATGGAGAGATATTGAAGCAAGACATATTGAAGACATTTCAAGATGACTCAGAAGGTCCTGATGTTGATCCATGAACCTTTGGAGGGTGAAGAGGAAGAATACATAAGATTATTCATGAAGATTGAAGACAAGGCAGCAAAAAGAGAAATTTGACATTACCACATCATCATTACCATGTATGGTTTGTACAAGTGTCATCACAAATTCATATCTTTCCATGTGTCTTTCGACATCATCATGTGGAATGTAATGATGTATTTTCAAGAAAATGAAAAAATGTAAATGTGTGGAAGTCTAAGAGTCACATGTGTAATATGAAAATTCAATGTGGACAAAAGAGCCTTATGGAAGTTCAAAGGTCATTTAGGAGTCCAAGAGTCATGAGGGTAGATCAAGAGTCATAAGGGGATATGAAAGGTCATTCCTCTTGTTATAAATACAACCTCATAACTAAAGAAAAGGGATTTTGGATGCTTAGACTTTGGAGATCTATGCTTGCCTTCTTTAGCTTGGCATAGGAGAGGAAATAATTATTTTGGACAATCAAGAAGTGACTTAATGTTCCACTATTGGAACTAGTGTCTTACCATTATATCTGTGTGCTTGGATTTTTTATCTAATAATTGAAACTCATTGAACCAACAATTTTTCATGCAAGTACCATGAATATTTTGAGACTATCATTTGGATGTTTGTGGTATAAGTTATGTGTTCATAAGTACAAAATAAATTGAACTATTTCATTGTCTTTGGTTCTCATCTTGTTGAATGTGTGTTGTATTTTCTTCAATAATCATTGAGTCTATGTGAACTATTCCACTAGATAACTAACATATCTTTTATTTCTCTCACGTGCCTCTCGTAGGATAATACTATCAATTTCCTTCTAGAGACTCACTCTTGTCTCCTACTCGTGAAGGTCTCCTTTTACACATTGCAATTGGTGTTTCTCAATGTCAACTTACTTGTTTTTTCAAAGGTTATGTGCATAATCTCTTATGTTATTCATTGAGACAAAGGAAAACCTTAAGTTGTGGTGGTTGGGCCGATATTTTGGATGGGTCTCCTACTCCAAATGGTGTGAGGTATAATTTGGACTTCACATTAGGGAGACCCTATGCATGTTGATAATAACCAACACTGTCAACACATTTGGGTTGCCTATTTCCATAATATTGTAGGAAGGGTTTGGAGCACCCCACCCCTTCCCCAGCCCAACCCCCCACCATTTCCTACACCATGGCACCTTCAGAGTGAGAATACAATGGCCACAAGAAGCCAAATACTAGAAAGGGCAAATGAAAACAATGAAGCTAAGTTCAATTGAAGAGCTATGCAAAGGGGAAAAACTCTATTTTTCCTAGCCATGTCAACCCTTAACAAAAAAATGATTATTGGAGCTTATTTTAACAAACATTAGCCGTCATCTCATATATATATATATATGAATGAAATACTTAATAGAATATATCACTAAGAAATAGTTATCAAAAGCAATGTCCAATACCTTAAACAAAAACAAAGAGAACACTTGCATGGCTTTAACCTAGTTAGTGAAATTTATTTATAAGAACAATATAAAAATGTTAATATCATGTTTGCTTCGAGATTTGCTGTAGAGAAATTTAAAGTATAAGGGAGATGCTATTTTCTAATATTAATTAGAAAATAATAAAATAATACTAGCATTAACAGATTTAAAAATGGTAATAAAAACTTATTTTAATGTAGCTCACAAAAATATTGCAATTTTTATATTGATTTTAAATCAACTTTATATAGAGATAAAGTAATTGAAGTTCACCTATAATTACTTTTTACTTTGAGGGAGATGTGTAATTTTATGATTACTCAAGAATGAGATGTGTAGTTTATTTGATATTCTATATAGATATATTTTAAGTAAAATATTCCAATGTTTTATATACATATATAGAACGAATTTTTTTTTTTTGTAATTTCCTAAATTGATATTTAAAAAAAAAAAGTTTAAGAATATGTAGAAATTAAGCTTGGGTTGCGAAGATAAGAAAATTTTTGTGCCCACTTAAATTACATAATGTAATCAAATTTATTGAAGCTTCACATATTTAACTGATTAAAGCAAACAAATCTTTGTTAAGTAATCGAAGTCTATGAAATTGGCTCTCCTTTGACCAGTGATATAATAACAACAATTCCACGTCACTGACAACGTGAATATTTTGCTGATATTTTCCCTTGCGATCTATATCCTCTACTGCATTTTCATAATTCATTTTCATCCACTGATATATCATCCTTATGTAGTTCGAGTATAAAATTTTGGGATGCTTGGTTTGTCATCTTCTCTAGGGAGGGATCTTGCATGAATTTAAATGTTTTTACAATCCTTTGGACCAGTGGTCGAGTTTTTTCTTTATTGCCACATAATGCAAATAATTTGGCTTTAGAGTGTGTAACTATTAGATGAGCTATAAGGGTTGTTATTGCTATTGTTGTAGTGATGGAATGTACTCACATTTTTCCTGTTCTACATGGTTGAATTGGCCTTCGGCTCTAGTTCTTTCTAGATTAGTTTCCCAATGACAGAATCTTGTCATTTGTCTAGCGTTTTCAAAATATATGGGGTGGGTGGGTGGCATTTACTGCCTATATCACTCGCCATTTACACCCATCTATCTACCGGACCCTTCCCCATGTGATCTGGGATTCTCATTTACCACTCCAATTAGTTTTTTTATTCCTTGTGTTAGTTCACTATCTTTTTGCCCATTTTGGATGTCCTTCTGGGGACAATTCTTCTTTTTGAGGGATGTGGGCTTTATTCCCCACATGATCCATTTTCTCGTGAACATTACCATTCTATTCCTGAGGAGGGGAGGGGTAATATCTGGGCCTTACTTATTTCGATTCTCAACTACCCATATGTACTTTTCCTTTTAATTCTGTTAGAGAGGGTAATTGGGATCCGTTGTGTCTTTTCGTGTTTAATTTGGGGTATAGAGGGCCTTAGTTATGACTCGTCTGCCAACAAGGCTCTCATCTAGGCCACGATCGATGCTGAGTCATACCTTCTGTATACATCCAAGGCTGATCATCATGGTGGCCCACCATCACTTGATGCTTGGCAGACAATACTAGGTGATGCTCGGGTGCCAGATGGAGGCCATGCATCCCTTCATCCACAAAGTGGTGAACACGCGGTTTATGGCCGTCGATCCAAGCATCAAAAGCACCCCATCAAGACCATCACCCCACTTCCTACAATGTCTTTAGACAATTTTGTATTGATTGATAGAATTTCTAGTTGCAGAAGTGCGCTCTCTTCTGTCGTTAGTATTTCATGGAATTAAGCGACTTAGAGATGAGAATTTGGGTGGAAAGGAAATGGAAGATGACGCTGGGATATATGCTGACTGTTGTGTGTCTGTTGAGGGGATGGTATAGTTTTCATTTTCTAATTTAGGAGGACATGGAAAAAATTAAAGTTGTTCCATGGATTAACGAAAAGAGTCTTCTGGTACTCCATCACTGATACATTGGGTATAATCCACTCCATAACACACCTCAAAACAATCTTATCTGGGTGAAATTGCCGAGTTTACCAATTGAGCTATGGATGAAGTAGGTCCTTATGGATATTGGTAATGCTATCAAGAAGTTCATTTATGTTGATCCACATTGTTTGGAAGCTCCTGACAAATTTGTAGCCTGGATCCTCTTTGAGAGGGAGTATCGAGGAGGATTTCTAGACCATATTGAACTACAATAGGGGGAGACTCAATTATCTCAGAAATTGGATTTCTGGGGTGTTCCTTTTAGGTGTTCACATTGTCATCATCACATTAGTCATCTATTAGCATAATGCCCACATCAATTGAGTGGTCGCTTGCATGGACGGTACTATTTTAGTGCAACTCTGAAGTCTCAATCTGGTGGAGGTCATCCTGGGCCAAGAAAGCATCATGGTTATACCTCTCAGCAACAACCAGGTATTCTCCATAACTCTTTTTCTACCCTCCCTCATGCATTCGACTCCTCTTTAAATGGTTCCTTGCCCATCACGGTTCCATCTTCTTCTATATCCTCTGTGAAGTCTGATATCCAAGTCGTTATTAGTCTTGTTAGACTTTCGCGTATACCCTCTCCAGGATTAATTCACCCCTGTCAGGAAATCTTGGCTCCATTCTCAACCCCATGTCTAACTCACTACATTCCCTCCACTTCCCATATTATGTACATTCCATCTCTGTCACCTTCGTGTTTTCCAAATTGGGCTATGAAACCTAGGAAAATTTTCACTCCGTCAAATTCACCACTGAACTCTCCCACAAACTTAGTTGGTGGTGATCTGGACTTTCTGCTTAATAGGAAAGCTTTGGACTTGCATACCCTGACCATCCATAAGCGATCTGGTTCCTCATCCCCCCACATTAGTCCTACCTCTGCAAGTAACATCACTATGTTATATTTTTGACCTGCGAGAAGATACTAGAATACCAAGTATGTGAACAAATATACCCAGAACATAGAACAATAAGAAATAACAACATGTATTTTATTATTTAGAAAGGAAAGGATTGTTCACTTGCCTCTTTGAGGGGGAAGCCTCCAATAGAGCTAGGATCAATTAAAAAATAAGACACGATGCTCCTCAAGGGGAGTCTCTATCCTTTATATAGGATTCATACATGCAATACTGTGGCTCAGTACCACGGTTCTTGTTAATACCATCTATCTAATACCATGGCGCATTTGCAACTAACTATGGTCCCTTATTTAAATGTGGGTCAACCACTTACAATTATTAATATGGGTTGTATTGACGCTTTAACTAACTATAACTATAACTCGACCTTATTACACAAATAAGGGGGTTAGGGTTGGACCCTAACATGCCCTTCCCCATAAAAATAGACTTATCCTCAAGGTTGAAGTTGTAGAAACTACTGAAGAATAGTGGCTGGTTCCCAGGTTGCATCTTCTAGAGAGGTGTCTTTCCACTTGACGAGGACTTCCTTGATCATGCGGCCATGCAGGTGCCATTCTCACATGTCAAGAACCTATTCAGGTTGGAGCCACATTGAACCTTCTTCATCCAATTCTTGTAGACTGGTTTGAATTTAGCAATGGTTCCCAACCACTTTCTTGAGGCATGAGACATGGAATATGGGATGGATTTTTGTAGTGGGTGGCAAGCTAACTTGTAGGCTACTTCTCTGATGCGCTGAAGTATTTGATATAGTCCGTAGAATTTTGGAGATAATTTATGACAACCCTTGTCTTTGAGTGATGTTTGCTTATATGGTTGTATCCTCAAGAATACATGATCCCCTTCTTGCAATTTGCACTCTGAACGATGTTGGTCTTCCTATTGCTTCATGCTTGATGGAGATTCTCTTTGAGGTGGGCCAGCATGGTTGCACGGTTTTGTAGGAGTTGATCCACTTATTGTACCTTCGAGAATCCCTGGATATAAGAAGTAGGTGAATGATGGAGTTTACCATAAACTGCTTCATATGGAGTCGCTTTGGTGGTGGAATGATAATTAGTATTATACCACCATTTGGCTAGAGGTAACCACTGTACCCATAGATGTTGCTTTCTTGAAGTGAAACACATGCGGTAGGTCTCGAGACATTTGTTGACTGCTTCAGTTTTACCATCAGTTTGGGGATGATAGGAAGTACTAAGTTGTAGTTGGGTACCTTGTAGCCTGAAGAGATCCTGCCAAACATTACTGGTGAAGATTAGGTCATGGTCAGACAAAATGGAAGTGGGCATGTCATGCAATTTGAAGATCTGGTCCATGAAAGATTGAGCCACCAAAGCTGGTGTAAAAGGGTGGGGTAGGGCAGTAAAATGAGCATACTTAGAAAGTCTATCGACAACCACCATGATGATTGAATTGTTTCCTAACTTTGGAAGATCCATAATGAAATCCATAGAAACCTCTGTCTAGATTGAGGCAGAGATGGGCAATGGTTGTAATGTGCCTGGGGATTTGACTATTTCTCCTTTGTGATGCTGACACACATCACACTCAATGACAAAAGTAAGAATGTCATTTTTCATGCCTATCCAAAATAATTAATGTCGAGTGCGATCATAAGTCTTCTGAAAGCCTAAATGGCCTGCAGTGGGAGATGAGTGCAACTCTGCCAAAATGCGACTTTTCAGGGTGGATGTTGGTTATATCACTACTTTGTCCTTGTAGCAAAGAATCTCATCCTGCCAAGAGTAGCCCGATGTGGAATTTGGATCCGCCTGCAATTTTTAATGAGTTGGGAGAGCAAAGGATGTGAAAACCATTCCTTGCAAGCCTCTTCAATCCACTCTGGAATGGGAAGAGAGATTACTAGCAGGGTGCTTTCATCCTCAAATTTGGATGATAAAGCATCTACTATGACATCTTCACACCCTTTCTTGTAAATTATCTCATAATCATATCCCAACATTTTGTCCATCCATTTATTTTGTTGTTGTGAGGATAGGTATTGCTCCAAAAAATATTTAAGGCTTTGATGGTATGTGCGGATTTAGAAATGCCACCCTAATAAGTATGGTCGCAAGGTATCCATTGCATGTAAGATGGGCATCATCTCCTTCTCATAGGTAGATTGTCATAGATTTGTCCCACTTAGTTGTTTGCTAGTGAAGGCCAAGGATTGACCTTCCTGCATCAAGACAGTGCCAATACATGTGTCTGAAGCATCACATTCAATCACAAAAGATTTGGTGAATTCAGGTAGTGCCAATATGGGAGTGGAACACATGGCATGTCTGAGAGCTATAAATTCCTGTTGTGCTTCATCATTTCAAAGGAATGAATTTGAGAAGGTAAGTGAGGGGTCTACCAATGCGACCATAATTGTGGACAAATTTGCAATAGTAGCTGGTGAGACCCAAAAATCCTCTCAAGCTCTTCAAGGTCTTTCGTTGAGGCCAATCCTGCATTGCCTGGATCTTTTTGGGATCCACCTTGACACCTTCACACCCCACAATGTGGCCGAAATACTCAAATTCTTCCATGCCAAAAGAGAACTTCGACAATTTGACAAATACTTTACGCTTCCAGAGCATTTGCAAGAGCAGATCTCCAAGCTGAAGATGTTTTTCCCAGGTGAGGTTGTAGATGAGGATGTCATCAAAGAAAAGAAGGACAAATTTTCTGAGATATGGTTTGAGCAGGTGATTCATGAGGCTCTGAAAAGTGGATGGGGCATTTCAGAGACCAAATGGCATGACCAGGAATTCATAATTGCCTTCATGAGTTTGGAAAGTAGTCTTTGGAATGTCTACTTCTTTCACGTGAATTTGGTGATAGCCCGAGCGAAGGTTGAGCTTAGTAAAGAATTAAGTCCCATTTAGTTCATCTAGCAAATCATCAAAAACTGGGATGGGAAATTTATTTTTGACCGTTAGCTTGTTGAGGGCCTTGAAGTCTAGACGCATAGGTCATTCCCCATATTTTTGAGCACCATGACCACAAGCGATGAATAAGGACTAATACTAGGACTAATGACACTAGCTTCCAAGAGTTCCTTGATGATTTTTTCAATTTCATTCCTTTGGGTGAAAAGATATCTATATGGGCACACATTTGGTGGTTGTGCCCCTGGGACCAAAGTAATGCTATGATCATGTTCCCCTATTGAGGGTGGAAGCTCACGAGGCTTGTCAAAGACCTGCAGATGGTTGTTTAAGACCTGTTGCATATCATGATGAATATGAAAGGAAGTGGGTTTGAAGGCCTAGATGTAATTAAATTGGGCTATAACTCCATGGTGGCCCTTTTTAACAATTTTTCCATCCTATGCGAGCTGATGATAGAAGGAGCACCTGCTTGGAGTCCGCGGAGGGTATGTGTGTAGTTATTTTGCTTAAAGCTCATATATAACTCCTAGAAACCCATTGTGATTGGGCTGAGTGTGCAGAGCCATTCAACACCCAAGACAATGTCACACCCACCCATGTTTATAGTAAACATGTGGGTCTTTAGGTGATAATCCCACATTTGAAGTTTGACATTTTCACAGCGCCCTTCACATTTCATTGTCCCCCCATCAGCAATGTAGACCTGAAAATTAGAGACCGCTCTAACAAATAATGCACTGCTTCAACAACTCTTTGATGGATAAATTTATGCGTACTGCCACTATCAATCAATACTACTACAGGGTGATGCTTAATAAAACCTCTGATTTTGAGAGGTTGGGGACAAGAAATTCCTGCCAAAGCATGAAGCGAGATAACTAGTTCTTTAGGTGTAGCTGGGAGCTCATTGTTCGGCTAGTTGTCCTCATCTTCCTCCTATGGTCCCTCAAATGGTGGGGCTTCCTTAGATGAACCATGATCAATAGCATCAATTTGAAAGAATTTGGGTTCCTCTCATTTATGCCTCGAGGAGTATTTCTCATCACAATAGTAACAAAATCCTTGCTTTATTCTTTCTTGCATTTCTGCTGGTGACACCTTTTGAACCTTAACTGTTTCAGTAGTGCTCGGAGCCCGGGTAGGGCATCCTTTGGCTATGGAATTTGGACGAGTCGACTAGGCCACAAACACGTGTTCTACTTCATGAGCTATCCAGCAAGCTACCAGCCATGAGACTAGGTGTTGCAGTTGGATGTGGGCTTGTATGGCAGAACTGATTGTTGCGGCTGCGACAGAACCTAATATGCTAGATCTAATCTGGAAAAGATGGTGCCTGATCGAAAGAGAGACAAGGGAACTATGGTATCAAGGAGTGTCAGGTACTAATATTGCAATATACATAAGGGTTCGATAGTAGTACTCGGCCCAATCGTTCAGGGCACTAACCAAGGAAGATCAACCATACCCTTAGCCATACAACCCAACTACCCTATCATACACACGAGTAATCTCCTCGAGTTCTGTTCTCGGTGTACTGTAGCAGCAAGATGACCAACAGTTTATCTATGGCAAGGTTTCAAGAGAGTCTTGGGGGCTTCCGATATACCTAGAGGGTACTTGGAAGACACTCCATGTGCGGTTCTATCTAATGTGCTACTACTCGAAGGGGTACCCACAGGGGTTACAAGGGAGTCCAACAAGTGTGACCACCTCTTGTATTTCTTGCATGCATGCCTCCCAAAATCTGTAGGTTTATGTGCTCAATGACAGATCCTGTGGTTTAAAGACGTCGGAACACGTCTCTAGCCAATACAATTTCTGCTAAAAATGGAGTCCCACCAACCTTGGAAAGTGCTTTGATACCACATGTTATGCTTTTGACCTATGAGAAGATACCATAATATCGAATATGTGAAGAAATATACCCAGAACACAGAATAATAAGAAATAGCAACATGTATTTTATTATTCATAAAGGAAAGCAATGTTCACTTGCCTCTTCGAGGGAACAACCTACAATAGAGATGGGATCAATTACAAAGTAAGACACGATTCTCCTCAAGGGGAGTCTCTATCCTTTATATAGGATTCATACATGTAATACCATGGGTCAGTACCATGGTTCTTATTAATACCATCTATCTAACATCGTGGCCCATTTGCAACTAACTGTGGTCCCTTCTCTAAATGTAGGTAAACCATTTACAATTATTAACATGGGCTTTATTGACTCTTTAACTAACTATAACTATGACTCGACCTTATTACATAAATAAAGGGGTAGAGTTGGACCCTAACACACTGTCTGGCGGAAACAAAACTGTGGAAGCCGACATTTTCGGGGTGGCCCCAGGCTTAAGCCTCTTTCCTCTCCTATCGACCATTTTTTGGTTGATGTGCTAATTTTTGACATCCCCCCCTCACGAGCCCTTGGAGCACAACTTCCCGACATGGCATCTCCATGGCGTTTATTATTTCACTCAATATCCAAGGTTTGGGGGCTACCACGAAATATCTAGCTCTGAAGAAAATTTTCCACTATCTACATCCATATATCATTCTCTTGCAAGAAACCATGTACATTGTTCCTCATGTTGTTCAATACTTCCGAAAAATGTTCCTGAAATGGCATATTTCTACTACTATTGCTACAAGCCTCTCTAGCTATTTGGTGGAATTATGAGACCCTCAGTGGGTCAAGATCAAAGATTATATATGTTTTGTGGGTATTCTGCTCGATGGAAATATCTGTGGACTAGGTGGTTGCATCCATATACTGAATGCATATTCTCCATATAGGGATAGGGATGCTTTCTCGGACCACTTATTTACATCAAGGATTATGGAGGCTGCCTCCCTCATTATTGCTAGGGATTTAAATTGCACCATTGTATTGGATGAAGTATGGGGACAGTCCCGAAAAATTGATCACCTGGCCGGGATGATCCCTGATGTAATTCTCATGCAAATGTTTTTGGATATTTGCCCAACTAAAATGGCTCCCACTTGGGATAATGGTCATGCTTGTGAGGCATATGTGGCTAAGAGATTGGATCAGTTTTTGATGCATGAGTAGCTGGTGGCTCGTCTGGGTGATGTACATGTGGAGATTATCAATAACTTAATGTTTGATCACAGATCTATTACACTAAAATGGAGTTGGTTGGGTGTTCAATAGGGCATGCCTTTTAAATTTAACAGAACCTAGTTAGATGATCTAGATTTTAACATATTGGTGAGGGATTCATGGAGCCATGATCGTGTAAAGGGACTTTCATCGATGGTTCACATACTGGGAAAACTAGAGGCCCTCCATGGGGAGGTTAAAATCTGGCAGAAGAGGAAAATCAAGACTGTGCAAAAAGAAATAATCGACATCTAATGTGAACTGGATGATTTACTCCATTTGATGACCACAAATAGTCTTCATAAATCTACTTGGTTACACATATAGGCGCTTGAATTAAAAAGGAAAAAGCTCCTTGCTATTGAGGAAGCGACTTGGCGTTTGAAGAGCCGAGCAATCTGGATCAAGGAAAGGGACCGAAACACCGAAATTTTCCACCGTTTCGCTAATCATAGGCACAATATAAATACTATTTGGGGTATAAATGATGCATATGGGAAATATATCTAGTCTCAGGAGGAGATTTGTGAAGTCGTGGCCTCACATTTCCAATTGGCTTATGGTTGTAACAAGAACATTGTTGTTGAAGATCTCATATGGGGGATTGAACATTACCTGGCAATGTATGATCAAGAATCAAATGATGAACTCTTCAAATGTGTCATAGAGAAGGAATTACTTGTGGTCCTTAAATCTTTCAAAGGTGATAAAAGCCCAGGCCCAGATGGGTGGACAATGGGACTGTTCACACATTTCTTCGATCTATTAAAAAATGAACTGCTAGACATGGTGGAGGAGTCGAGGATCACCGGGAACATTCACCATCTTATTAATTCCACATATATTGCTTTAATCTTGAAGCGCTACCCAACAACCTATTTCGTGGATTTCAGGCCTATATCACTGTGTAACCTCATTTAAAAAGTCATCTCAAAAACCATTGTTGGGCATGTGCAGGTTATTCTATCGCACCATATATCTCCAGAACAACATGGGTTCTTACATGACAGACAAATACATGACATTGTTGCAAATTCTCAAGAATGTATGCATTTGATTCATACAAAAAATCTCAATGTTGCCATTATGCAAGTGGGTCTGCAAAAGGCATATGATTTCCTAGATTGGGGATACCTCAGAATGGTCCTTTTCAAAATAAGAATTCAACCTAGATGTGGATTGGATAATGGCATGTGTTATTAATGTTAATTTTTTCTGTCATTATAAACATATACCCAACATAGTTCTTTTGGGCTAGACGAGGTCTTCGACAGGGTTGCTCAACCTCTCTGTTTCTATTCATTTTCACAATGGACGGTCTGAGCTTGCATATTAAAAAATGATGGAGCTCGACCAATTCCAAGCTCTGCAAATGAGTAACAACATCAAAATATCACATGGTTTCTTTGTAGATGGCATGCTCATCATGGGTATGTTAAATCGTTTTGCATGGTTGTGCCTTTTTCATATTTTCAGGAAATTTGTTAATGCCATTGGCTTGCATATGAATGTTCATAAGTCTATTATCTTTTGTTGAGATTGTGATTTGGAAATCATTGCATATATAAAAAATTTGTTTAGTATTGAGGCAAAGATGATGGATAATGGTATGAAGTACCTGGGGTATCATATCAAACCTTGCAATTACATGAATCCTGATTGGCAATGGCTTGTGGATAGATTTTTGAATAGGATATCTAGGTGGGAATTTAGATGTCTGTCACTGGGGGGTCGGGTTATCCTTACCCAAGCCGCCCTTAGTCAACTAAGGCTTTACTGGGCTCATCTTTATCATATCCCTATCAACATCATTCACAATCTTAACCATATTATGGCTAACTTTATATGGGGGGAGTCATGGGCATAAGAATATCATTTGGCAACGTTGTCCAACATTACATTACCAAAGGTCATGGGTGGTTGGGGGGTACTGGATCTACGTCACTTTGGATGGTTGCTACTGATCAAATCTCTATGGAGGCATATATTTGGGTTTGGATCTTGGATCCATGTTATCAGATATAAATATCTTAAGGACCGTGATTTCTTATTTTGGTACTGAAAAGGCATTATTGGATCCATACATGGATCGACAATCTAGCTTAGCTTTCTCAAAGTTACTAACATCTTTCTACAACATCTAGCATGGACCATGGGATCAGGTCAAAGAATCCTCATCGGTATTAACCATATTCTTGGTGTTGGCAACGAATGTAATATCTTTGAGGGGCTCATATAGTTCTTAAATGGATGAGGCATATATTTCTAGAGTGAAGCCATTACACAATGGTGGGGTCACCACCCAATTTGGAAAAATGCACAAGAGTTGGGTCTATTTGGGAAATGGGACTAGGAATGGAACCAGATTGTTGGTGGTATGAAGCATCTTGGGATTTGTCATGCGGGATTTCAGGACAAACTAATTTAGACAGGGAAGATGAAGTCTCGAAACATCATTGTTGCTGATACATACATTTCTCTCTACATCGAGGATTCTTAGTAGGGGGCAAAACATGTTTTATATGCCTTTTGGAAGACCCAAATTCCAATCAAAATCATCCTTTCTTCATGGTTGGTTTTCCATAATAAAAATTTCACATGGGAGAATTTGTAGAAGAAGCAGTGGCATGGTTCTAGTATTTGTGCTATTTGTAGAATGGAAGCGGAAAACAACAATCACATGTTGCTCAAGTGTCAATGTATGGCTCAGGTATGGAAAAGGTTGTTATCACATATCGATTTTCCTTATATTCAACATCATTGTATTGTGGATTGCTTGAAGTGGTGGAGTACTTAGAAGACATTTTGGAGATCTATTCCACTTATACTTTTCTGGGGTATATGGAAATGGAGAAATAAATTCATATTTCATAACTCCACGAAGATTTCTATAACGTTCTTGAAAGTACTTTATCTAATCTTTCTTTGCACACATCTATTGAATCATGCTCCAAAAAAATACAACACAAGCGGACAGGTCTTCAGATGGAATTTCCAATGGGTTTTTTTTATGGTGCTGCACAACGAAACGCATGTCGTTGTGGTTTTTGGATTGCAATTTCAAACGAATTGGCATACAAGACTCACTCACAGGGGTAAGTGGCACTAACACCAGGGCTGAAGCAATGGCTTTATGGGGCCTCGTATGGTTCACCAACTTCCTTGGTATCCCTGTTATACATATCTATGGGGATTCCAAGATTATCATAGATGAGATCAAGGGCAGGGCAAACATCAACAATCCTTCGCTATTAGGTTGGCTGGGGAGAATTGGTATTAATGGGATCAACTCAAGAATTCTTCTATTATGCATATTGGTAAAGAATAGAAGAAGGAAGCTAACTTTCGAAGAGGGGACTACTAGGTAACTTTGGTAATATGCACATGGAAATAATTCTTAATCACAATGTTTTAGATGTCAGAGATTTCCCATTTCTTGGGTAAATTGTATATCCCCTCTTTTTTTGTATATTTTTGTATGTCTACTAGTCTTAATACTTGCGAGTTCACTCACTTGGATGGAAGGTCATGCTATTTGCTCAATTTCTTGGATAGATGGTATGGTGGAGTAGCAGATATGCCATGTGCATACTTTTTTTTTGGCCAAATTTGCTGCAATCATCTATGTCCTTTTATGTTTATTTTGGAAAAGATATGAGTATATGGACTATTTTTTATTTCTGTAATATGTTTGTTGTGACATCATTTCAATGAGATTGGATATACATACCTAGATAAACTGTATGATGGTTTCAACGCATGCTGTAACATCAAATCTAGCACAAGGCAATATCTTTGTCCGCAAGACATTATTAGTAGAATGAATTTACACTTTCATATGACTTAATAACTTATTTTTTCCTTCATCTATATGTGAACTCTCTTGATAATCACATATCTCTTCATATGTGCAATGCTGCAGCCACAATATTCACGCGGTATACATGCAATCAATTGCATGGGTTTTCATAATTGTGGCCACTGAAAATTCGTTCCCTTATTTTGATTTTATGATTACAGTGAAAATGATATAAGAATGGATGGGATTATTGTAAATACATTTCAAATTAGACGTAGAGCGGTGATGAGAATTACTTTTATATTACTTGTATTTTTAAAAAGAATGCAATAACTTTTATATCAAAACTTTCCAAAAAAATGGATAAAAGCTTAAAGATAAATCAACAAATACTTAAAACACAAAATATACATGAACAATAAACAATATAGATAAATAGTTCTGGATATATGAGGGGATCATAATATAGCTTTATTAAGAGAGACCTTAATTTTTTAATTTTTAATTTTTTTCTTCTTCTGGTTTCTAATGTTTGACAATTATCATAATTATCCACGGAACTGGTGATTCGATAAACAGAAAAAAATCATAATTATCCACGGCCTGTCTCGTGAAATAAAGCATATGGGCTGTAAGTTGAAGAGTAAATTAAGAGTCATCGGTCAAAACGTATCACCGTTAGCTGGGTTAAGTCGTGTTGTTTTTTAAGCAAAGGGGATTTGAATTGGTTTCCTAGGAGAGCTTTAATAACAGTTTAATTTATTGTAATTCAAAAGTATATAAATAATTTTGGGTTTTGTGGGTAATGTTTGATATTTAGTAGATTTTATGATTGAATGTAAGATTTATTAGGGTGGAGATGTTGTAAGGGTTAATTTAGAGATTTGTAATATTTTACTTTGTTAAAATAAAATAAAATTATAAAAATAAAGCAAAATAATATTAGTGGGATTTCAGTTAATGATTTTTTCATGGTAAGTGGTTTATTTAAAGGATTAAAATTAAATCAACTTATATCTATTTTAATTTTGAATCTATCAAGAGATATCAAATATTTTGAGATGTAAAGTTTTTTTTAGAGTGAAAAGAGAATTTATTCCTCTAGATGTTTGGTAGATTAGCCATTAAAATATATCTAAGTTTCTAATATAAACAAGGATGAAATTAAAATTGTGAATCTTATTAAATGATATTTTGATATAAAAAATGTACTTTTATTTATTGAAACTATTAATATTAAAATTTTAAAGTTTAATAAAAAATAGAATATATATATATATATATAATATATATATATATATATATATATATATTTCAAAAAATCTCTTATCTTACAAATAAGCTTTTCATAGACTAATTTACTATTTTAACTTATTTATAATTTTAAAATTAACTTATAATTAATATTATATTATAAATAGTTTAGAGAGAATTTCAATTAATCATAAATTTAACTTTTGATAGTGCACACAATATCTTTCCTTCATTAATAAAATATGATATTACATATATAGGAGTATTGTCTCAAGATAGGAAAACTATCTTGGACACACAATGTCTTGGTTCAAATAATATCTCAACCACACACAAATCTAGGAACATAGTTAGGAAAAGCCATCTCTATATAGAAATAATCACAACTCACACAACTAGGAAATACATATTCCAACACACTCCCTTAATGGATACTTGTGTCGATATCCATATGCACAATCTAGTTGTGGTCAAACATAACAAAACAATGTGTTGATGTCCATATAAAGGAACAACCATCCACCAGAATGCATCGGTGCTAACTACTGCAACCTCTAGTCTTGTAGAATGTCCTTCGTATACATGGTTCTGTCAATCATTATAATTGAATACATGTACATGTACCTACTGTTGTACCTCTCAGATAATAGTGGTCGGCTGTCAATGCCAGAGCATCTAAGATAATTGTTTTGGGGTTTTTGTTTTAGTTTGGAAGACGAATGGATAAAACAAATATAACAGTGTAATGCCTAACCTTTTGAATAATATTAATCTCAAGTATAGGGCTGCTATAAAACTTCACACAATGATAAAACTTGAATAAAGGTGAGCAGAAACAAAAAAAATATGATTATTATAATTTTCAGACAGAAAATTAAACAATCATAAGATGAAAACCTTTGACTAATGTTCAGAAGGTTCAAGAGAATATGCTTATGCTTACAACAAGATGCTAATGATTTATTTATTCAGAGGGAATTAATTAAACAGCTAGTTCTTTAATCCATTCTCTTTAATGATTATCACTTCAGAAGCTTATAGGAATAGAGTGACACACAATTATTCATACCTAGGTATCTCTGTAAGACATAAGAATATGAAGAAAAACATAATGTGTAATACTGGAAAAACTTACTGGAAAGACGAACTGTGTAAAACTAAATTCAGAATCCTTTGCTTTGTATTAAGGGTCCAGAAAAGCTAATACATGAAAGGTTTACAAATGCTTCTTCAAGAGTGATCTCTCTTTCAATGGTCAACCTGGTTCAATGGTGAATAGTGAACGCTTAATAACTCAAGAAGAGAGTTATTTATACAATAGTAGAACTAGGAAAATATCCTAAACTATTTAAGGATTTATTCCAGGAAAAGGAAATATCTTTATACAAGAAGATAGAGACAGCTATTGAACTGTTGCTTGCTATCCCTGTTATTATGGTTCTGTTGGCTTTGGTCTTTGGTATCTTTCCCTTTAAGCTGCTTGTCTATTTGATCTTCACACTCGATGCCATTTTTAACTTATGACCTTTCATCTGATACACTTTAATCTGATACTCTTTGACCTCATTGACCTATCAATATCCTTTACTGTACATTTCAAGTTTTTACTGTGTATTTCAACAGTAAATCGTTTAGTTTTTACATGTCTAATTATCAGGTAGTTTGGATATTGATCATCTGTTTATCTTTTAGCTGTGTAAATTTTCTGTTTTAACATTTACCATGTAAATGATTTCTTCTACTCTGTCTTTGGTTTAGGCCTGATTTCTCTTTGTATAGGAAAATCATTTGAACTCATTTCTCAAGAATCTGGAACAAATAGGTTTTTAACTGGTATAAGAACCGCTTATCCAGTCTCCTCGTCTTCTGCTAATCACCTGCAAAATACAACGATTGTTAAGAGAAACATAGGTTGACAGGGAGGGCCACAATGGCTTCATTTGTGTTGAAAGGTTTGTGGATGGGGTCTAGAGCATTTTTGGGAGGTAAATAGTGGCTAAATCGACTGCAGAGGCTTTGGGCAGTGCAGGAGGGTTATACAAGTTTTTCTATGTAAATGGGCAAAATGAGCGAAAGTAAGGGTTTTGGCGTTTAAACGGTTAACTTTTGAAATTTGGCGTGGAAGGGTTAAGTGAACAGTGAATGGTTTGATCGTATATGGGGAGCGGTTCCAAAGGCTCATCGCACCGCTTTTGGTCATGGGGCAGTTTTTCTCCTATGGCACACAAGTTAACGTGCGAATGATACATAACCACAAGGGGCCTGAGCAATACCATGAATCTTGTGTGCTCTCAAGCCTTTAAAGATCAAAGATGAGGAGTGTGTGATATGGATGTGGATCATTAGATCTAGGAGCAGGTGATTGGAGAGCTATTACACATGCGAGATGCATGGAGGGAGCAGGCGCAAAGATTAGCAGGCCTGGAGAATAATTAAAAGCATTTGTAATTATTTTAATGAATAATCAGGGTTTAAACATAAGTGGGTAAAACATAATGCATGAGTTTATGGGTATGGTGGAGTTCAATTTATAAAGTAGAGGGGGGAATAAAGACTTAGGTCAAGGGGGTTTTATGTGTTTTAGGGAATTTACAAGGGGAAAATGATCTTTTCAAATCGAAATGGTTTTCACATTAGGGAAAAGGGGTTTTTGGGTAGGAGAATGAGTTTGGAGGGTAAATTGCTAGGAAAATGTGTGAAACCAAGTGGCAAAGGTGAAAATGAAGGGAAAAGGATATTTTCTTAGGAAGTGATGGGATGATGAGGAAATTAGTAAGTATTTAGTGGGGGATGGAATGAATGAGGGGAAATTAATCAAATCAACTTGTGAATATCTTTTCACTTTCATAACTACTCCTACACACTGAAACACATGATCAAGCATGGTAAATGTACTTCTGTAACTTTTCTTCGACTTACCAATTTACTTACCCTAACATTTTCTCTTCACTTAGTTGGGTGCATTTAGGGTAGCAGACCCTTTTATTTTCTTTTTCTTTTGAAAAACAAACTATCTAATTCTAACCTTATTGTCAAGCCAGGCAATAACTCCATTTGGCAGAAAAACTGATTCATTTTATTCCATCAGGTATGTCTTTGTTATATACAATAGGGAGTGATTGTTCAGTTAACCTCCTGATAACTGTTCACATTCCTAATTTAATTATTTACATAAATTCACCCAATCATGAGGATTAGGTGTCAACATTCCCCCCCTTAATCTGAAGGGATGTTGGTGAGTCCAAGCATCGTTCTGAATCTTTCAAGATTTTCTCTTCCAAGCGCTTTGGTGAAGATGTTTGCAATTTGCTCATTTGTGGAACAATGATGGAGATGGATTGTTTTGGCCTCAACATGATGTCGGATCAGATGATATTTAGTACTGATGTGCTTTGTTCGATCATGGAACTTTGGGTTCTTGGCCAACTTTATTGCATAAGTGTTGTCAATCATGAGTGGAGTTTATTGTACTTATTTTACCTACAAATATTCAAGAATTTTCCTGAGCCACACAATTTCTTTTGTTGCTTCAGCTGCTGCCACGTATTCTGCTTCTGTTGTAGAATTTTCTGGAACTGATTGTTTGCGTGATTTCTAGGAGACAACTCCTAATCCAAGACTCATTACATATCCTGAAGTAGGTACCCCGGTTTCTTTGTCTCCATCGAAGTCTGAATCAGAGTATTTGATCAAGCTAAAGTCATCCACCTGTGTGTACTTAATTCCAAAGTCTTGAGTTCCCTTCAAGTACTTTAGAACTCTTTTTGCAGCAGACCAATGTCTCTCACAAGGATTTTGCATAAACCTAGAGAGGATTCCAACAACAAATGAAATGTTTGGTCTGGTAGTAGTTAGGCAGTTGAGACTTCCTACAAGCTGTCTATACTTTGTTGCATCCTCAAATTCCTTTCCTTCAATAGATGTGAGATTTAAGTTTTGTTCCATTGGAGTAGTAAGAGGATTGCACTCTGTCATGCCAAACGTGTTCAACAAATCTCCAATGTATTTCTTTTGAGAAAGAAATATGGACTTTGGATGTCGGGTTACTTCAATGCCAAGATAGTGATGAACATAGCGCAAATCAGTCATTTCAAAACTTTTCCCCATTCCTTCTTTATGGATGCAATGTAGCTTTCATTGTTCCCTGTCAAAGATCATCTACATATACCACAAGATATACAACTTTTTTGCCAACTTTCTTGACAAATAAAGTTGCATCATCAAGATCAAAATGATTGAAATTAAGTTTCAGAAGATGCTCAGTTATTTTTTCATACCAGGCTCACGGTGCTTGTTTGAGGCCATACAAGGACTTCACAAGTTTGCATACTTTATGTTCATGTCCTTTCATAGTAAATCCTTTAGGCTAGGACTTAAAAACATTCTCTTTTAGATCTCCATTCAATAAAGCAGTTTTTGCATCCATTTGATGGACTTTCGAACCATTCTGAGCTGCTAGTGCAAAGAGTGTCCAGATGGTAGCGCATTTTGTTGTGGGGGAAAAAGTATCCTCATAATCGACCCCTTCCTTCTGTGCAAATCCTTTTGCCACAAGCCTAGCTTTGTGCTTTTCAAGTGAGCCATCAGCTTTATACTTGTTCCTGTAGACCCACTTGCAGCCAATTGGTTTGGTTCCTAATGGAGGATCAACCAACTTCCAAGTGTTGTTCTTTATGAGGGCATCATACTCCTTTTGCATCGCTTCTTTCCATTCATCATGAGAAGCAACTTCTTTGAAGGAAGTTGGTTCAAAATCTGCAGACAAGTTCAATTCACAATCATAAGAAACATCTATATCAATAGGTGAATTAGAGTCATCTACATCACCTCCATTTTTCCAGTTTGAATTTCTGGTTCCTATTTTTCCAATTTCATCAGGATGAACACTTTCAAGTGTCTTCGTCAGCCACTTTGTGGGACCTTTCTGAGATGGTCCAGGCTAATCTGTTGATTCAGTTGGGACTGAATCAAGATTGAATCTCCCAATTCTATCAATTACATCACTTAAATCATCATCTGTTGTTGGAGTTCCATGCGGGGGAGAGTGTTCTTCAGAAGAAGATTCCACATGTTGATCTAGTATAGAAATCCCCCCTTCAAGATGTGGAATCTGATTATCAAATTCTTGAAATGATTTTTTTTTGTGAATCTATCCAAGCGATCAAGTTGTCGCTCAACAACATTGTCAGTTTTGGATGATTCAAGAAAAATTACATCTCTAGATACAACAAA